>JACN01120303.1:0-19547 GCA_000787155.1 Scartelaos histophorus | reverse complement strand
GTGTGTGTGGTGTGTGAGGCCTGAGTCTGGGGCCAGGATTACCACACACCATCATTATGATGGAAATAGGAGGAATATTGATGGAATCCTTGGTTTGTTTAGTCTGGAAATGAAAATGTCACTCAGAGTCAGAAATGGGCTCATGGTCCAGACAGATGCTACAAACTGAATCAGTGCTGAGCCAGAACAATAAAGTCCTTCTGAGGATTCATCACACACAAAACATGCACTTATTCAGATCTTTAAAGAGACGGGTGGAACTGGAGCCGTATTCTGTAATTGACAGGTGGATTAATCGATCAAATCACATCACATCAAAATGCTACAATTCAAGGACCTGTAGCCGATTTCGTTTCTATACATTTGAGCTAAATTTGTTCCCCCACTACAGACACACTCTATGAATAGCTCTAGAGTTCAAAATAAGACCACTGTGTACTTCCCCAACCCTAACCCTAACCCTAACATCTAATTATAAAGCGGTTTATTATCCAATAATCAAGAAGTGTGCAGTTAGCATGCTAGTTGGGGTCCGGTGGCTATTCCAACATTCCTTCATTATGATGTACCTCTAGGCATCTCAGTATTACAACATGACTTTATTTAGACATGTCTTAGGCATGCAACACTCTTTGGTGTCACTATTCTGACCCGTGCATATTCAGGCTGCAGATCAGAGCAGCAGATCGATTGTTAGGTAATAGATAATAGGTGAGAGGTAGGTGGCCTGGCTTTACTCATTCCCAAGGGAAAATTCAGTATATAAAGACTTTTTTATGGAGAAGTGTATGTGAGCCGTGGCCTGACTGCTTTGCATTTCTGATGTCACAGAAGTAACACAACTTTCATTTTTAAATGATACCGTGGCTAAACATGTCACATTAGACCCTTATGTAGACTACAAAGCTCAGTGACAGTTGCTGTAGTAAAGCACTGTCCCAGCCCCCACCAAGAGTCTTATGATATATGGAAGCACAAAGTACAATAGGCTATCACATTAATATTATTCATGAAGTGAATAATATTATAATATTCAAAAGAGGAATGTTTGAAATAAATGCCAATACTTCAACAATGAAAAAAGTAGTGGATGCTTTAATAATAATGTTTAATAATGTTTATGCTGCTACTCCAACAATTAGACGTCAATGTCTAAAAGTGGCATATGGGAGTAGCAGCATGGAACCATGCTAGCTGCTGCTGGCATTTCCATGGTGGAGAACTCCACTCTGGTCTTCGATAGCTTTGAAAAGTGCTTATGAACTTTGTGCTGAGGCAAGTGAAATCACTTCAGATCATTGCACCAAAACTGTAAAAAGATTGATTTGATTTAAAGTGAACACATCAGCGTGAGCTCTCCATAATACAAAAACAAACTCTGGAGGTCAGACATGGACCAAAGAGTGAAAAGTGTTTATGGAGGAGATGAGCCAGGACTGGAGCGGAGTGCATTCACTGGACATTACAGCAATGTGTGGGGCATTGTAGCTGAGCTGACCGAGGGCTAGTGGACAGTCCATTATCACTGCGGAGACGAGGACACTTGTGCATGACTGAGGACACACTCGAGGAGACATCGGTGAAGCAGGTCACACTAGATCAGTGTTAGTGCTAATCAGAGGAGAATAGGACTGGACATGATTCAGTGGGATTCAGTGGGAGCTTAGTTACAGCAGGGTGCACAGGGTTAGGTTTAAAGTAGCAGCTCCAGGAGAGCCTCTGTCCGAAAACTTACAATAGAGTTATAAAAAAGTACTTTAGTGGATATTAATAATTAATGAAATAGCTTCTTAGCTAGTTGAAAATGCACAAAAACAAAGCATCTCCTGGATCTTAGTGTATGTGTGCCACGCAAACAAGGTTCTGGGCTCAGCTCCCAGGTCACCTGGTGTTTTGTGAGACAAAGACTTATTCTGTTCATCATATCTCAATTTACATCAAATACTGGGCTGTCCAGTGACCTCATCTCCCAAACACAGGCAGTACACATGTACACTGAAGTACATGTACACCACCACACTGTCTTTTCGACACAACAGTTGAAAAGTAGTTAAATAACTCTGCCCTGGTTGAATGTTAAGAAAACGGTTAAACTGAATAATTAGGATTCCGAAGTGAGGAATAAAGTTTTTTTTTTGTTTTTTTTTAATGTTTTTAAGACGATGAAGACCAGGGAGCTTTAACTACTGGACACACACCACAACTCCAGGTAGTGTTTTCATCAACATCAAATTAAAAGCTTAAACTAATAGTACCGTAGTTCACTTCCTGGGGCTGTGTGGGGCCTGGTTCATGGTAACAGGAAACTGCACTGCCAAGCTGGAGAACAGGAGTATAGTATGCAGATACTAGCATGTGAAGTACGCAACTTCCCCCTGTATTGTTCTAATTGGTTATTTGGGTTACTTAAGCTCATTCTGAGAACTCAGACGACTTCATTCAGAACCTCCGGAACTGAAAGGGCAGGATGGAAGGACTGTGGGGCTGTGAGGGAGTAGGACTGTAGGGCTGTAGGGCTGTGGGGCTGTGAGAGGTGGGGCTGTATGACTGTAGGACTGTAGAACTGTAAGGCTGTAGGACTGTGGGGCTATAGGACTCTGGGGCTGTAGGACTCTGGGGCTGTAGGACTGTGGGACTGTGAGAGGTGGGGCTGTATGACTGTAGGACTGTAGAACTGTAAGGCTGTAGGACTGTGGGGCTATAGGACTGTGGGGCTGTAGGACTGGGGCTGTTAGAACTGTAAGGCTGTAGGACTGTGGGGCTATAGGACTGTGGGGCTGTAGGACTCTGGGGCTGTGAGGTTGGGCTGTATGACTGTGGGGCTGTAGAACTGGTGAGACTGTAGGACTGCGGAGCTGTAGGACTGTAAGGCTGTAGAAATGTAAGGCTGTAGGGCTGTGGGGCTGTAGGGCTGTGGGGCTGTAGAACTGGTGAGGCTGTGAGGTGAGGCTATAGGACTGTGGGCTGTAGGACTGTGGGGCTGTAGGACTGGTGAGGCTGTAGAACTGGTGAGGCTGTGAGGTGGGGCTGTAGGACTGGGGCTGTGAGGCGAGGCTGTAGAACTGTGGGGCTGTAGAACAGGTGAGACTGCGGGGCTGTAGGGCTGTGGGGCAGTAGCACTGGGGGGCTGTGAGGTGAGACTGTAGGGCTGTGGGGCAGTAGGACTGTGAGGCTGTAGAACTGTGGGGCTGTGAGGTGAGGCTGTGGTGCTTTAGTGTTTAGTTTGTCGCTCTTAATCAACCAAATGTTTTATTAGTCGACTAGCGATTCCTGAATTGGCTGATCAAACTCATGATTCATAAGTTGAATCTGCCTTTATATAAATATACTATCTCCTAGTATGTTTTCTTCTGCATAAATTGTTTTTGCATGAACTCCCCCTGCTGGTGTAGTCTTGTGAGTGCAAAGATATACAGAGATACAGTTTTGAGAGCTATTGCCATGCTTTTCTTTAGTCCAAGAGTTTGTGTACCCGACTATACCCCTAAAGCATATGTGTCAAACTCAAGGCCCACGGGCCAAATGTGGCCCGCCACGTCATTTTATGTGGCCCACGAGAACTTAAAATGTCTGAGTGTCTAAAATAAGCAGGTCAAAAGCGTGTTTTGACCAAAAACTACATTTCCCACAATGCCTCTCGACTATGATACCCGCGGCAGTGTTTCCGCATTAATGCTAAGGAGTGGGATTGAGAAATAAATAATGATCCCAAAATGTCCAGGAAGCGGAAAGCTGATGTAGACGGTTCAATAACAGCCTAAATAAAGAGCGGCGGAACCAATAATTGAGAACACAACGCAGCCCCGGGTCAAAATACTCCAGACACATCACTGAAGCATCGGCACCACGTCCGTACGGGCACCGTGGACTGTAAAGGCGCGAGGCACAGCCGTATGTACGGGCACCGCGGACTGTCCGGACGCACCGCGGACATGACGGGGGCAGCGTGGAACTCACTGTCAGCTGTTCTTGTGAGTTCACAGCCGTCGGTGTGACTGTTACTGTGTTCAGCCTGTATATTTGACTATAGCTTTAAGCAGCATTTTGTCGTTGTCTTTCTCTCATGACACAGTAACATAATCAGCAATGTTCCTACAAGACAAAATACACTTTTTATTAGTCTAACCAATAAAAACAACACAATGAATCTTTTTGGAAAATCTGGAGCCAGTTTCTCTAAAATCATAAAAAGTTATAATTTAATTAACTGATCTAAATCTATTAAATAGATTTGCATTTATCTGTACAAATATTTGGACTTATTGCTATTTTTGAGGAATATATGCCTCAAGTTTTCTGATCCGGCCCCTTTGGGATCAAAGTAGGTTGGATATGGCCCCCGGACCAAATAAGTTTGACACCCCTGCCCTAAAGAATAGTGAAGCCACACAGAGGATGCGTATGACTCCACGAACACACACTAGAACAGGCCCCGGGAACTCCAGTAACTTCAAACACACTGTACTTTTGATCCATTATCTTTTCAACCCACAAGGTCCCATTTGCATCAGGATCTCACATTTCATGCATTCAAATACTTGTTTACTGTGCTTTTGAGTGCTTGGGTTAGGATTCAATACAAAGTGCTCTTTCAAAGTCCATAGCTGCATACATTTACACATTTTTCTCATGCCAAGCATCATGTCAAGATGAACTACCATATGAGAAGAATCTTAAGAGTCCAAAGCTAATAGCAGATGGTTTACAGAGCTGGTCCAGAAAAAGCATCACAACAGACCTACATACCAACTTGTTTCCTGACTGACTGACTTTGTTAATTATCTGAACAATCGGACTTCAATAAATACTTTTTTTTTTACATCTACAAATCAGGAACTGAATCAAAAGCCAAACAAAGGATTCCTTTCCAATTAAAACCCAATGAGTAACATTTTGAGTTGTGTCTTTTTGAGACTAAACACACCTTCACAAAAGGCCTCACATCTATAGTTTATAAAACAGTGAGCGATAACATCCCAGTTTATGTCAAGTGCAAAATTTAAGGCCAAATGGGAGTCAGACTTAGAGTGCGATTACACACACTAAGACTGGAATAAGTTACTGAACTTTGTTCAAACACAAACACATTCAATTCAGTGTCTATCAGAGAACATTTACACTCTACACAGACAAAGCAGGAAATTATATTTCAGACCAGTGTCAGAGATGAGTCCATTTGAGGATCTTGTACACATGCTCTGGAGTTGTGTTTGGATTGGGATTCCAATCCTACTGGAGCTATGTGATCAGGATCACTTCTACACTGAATCCTGAAAAATCCCAAAGCCTCTGCTCTTCTCAGTGAGACAAGATGGACTAGTGAACTTCTATCTTACAGTACTTCAGACACCATTCTCCACTCAGTTTTATTTTTGTTTTGTCTATTTTTGTTTTGTTAAATATTCATGAAATTAAATTTAAAAACTATCAGACACCTAATCCACATCATGTGGCAGGATCAGTTAGTGTTGTCATGATACTAATATCATATCAAACTACATTTTGATACTAAAGACTTGACTCAATATGTGGTTTTCAAACTAATGGTAGTACTTTCTTTCTGTTCCCATCCTTGTACTTATGTAATCCTTCAGTGGTCCTGGTACTCATGCTCTTATACGTATCCTTATACAGCACAAGATCATTGTAAACCTGGTCAGGGAAGGTTCATTTCTGTCCTTTTTTAGTATCAGTACCTGCTTAAATTAGTATCTAGTTTCAGTTATAAGTGTAGTATCAATTAGCATCTAATTTCCAATACTTTTGACAACTCTCAATTATTCCAGCTTCAAAAACATAAAAGAGCAAATGGGCTTTCACACTCAAATCGAAGCTTTTTATGACTTGGGGGTTTAGTCATATTTTGGTCCATGGTCTGGTTGGATCTCAGTTATTTTCTAAAAGCAGAAACTGAAATCCAAGGACAATGATTATGAAAAACAACTATTGCTAAAATATGCAGTCCATTTATCGTCGTTCGTGGTTTCATGGGAAATAAAAGAAGAAATAAGGAAATTAAAGGAAATATTTTCAGTCTTTGGTTTGGTGGATATTGGGAAATACTTAAAGCCAAAGTATCATTGTATCTGAACTTAAAAACCTGGAGCAGTGCATGCCTAAAACAGTTTGTACTTCAGTGGGATTCAGTCCTCTCAGTTTCTATACTAGTGCTTTGAATAGAACAGTGAATAGGCTGTTGTGAGCCTGTGTCTTCCTGCTCTTGACAGTCTGCCCTCCTGAGTGCACATATCTTATCTCACATACGAGAAGCTGCTTTAACTTTAGCCCTAATGATAACTGGGATCATTCAGCCGTGAGTAGCTTTGACGCTGATGCTAACTGGGGTCATTCTAACAGTGAGTCTAACAAAGTAGTTCCTGCAGTAGTGTTTAGTTTCATTCATGCATGTTAATCTTTCCATCTCTGTCTCACTGTGAACCTAAAACAATTCCCTCTTACTCCAGGAAGCACTGACCAATCAGGAAGTTTTCCAACTTCATTGTGTACAGACAGGTGTACGATTGTCAGATGTACAGACAGGCAGAACGTTTCAGAAATCAATTCCAGCTCTGACCAGTGTATACTGTTGTCTCCATGGGCAAGACACTTCACCCAAATTGCCAGTACACAAGTAATGCTTTTTTTCTGACCCAAGTAAGAACCAAAGACATGTCTGACCTCACTTTAAAAGCACGGTTCTGTATTTGTTTTACTATTTGCACTCAAATGTATTATTTAGGAGCTGCGCTCAAAGAATATAGTGCAGATTGAAGCTTATATTTGAGTTTGGGACTAGAGCAGACTGGACTGTGTGGCCTGTATGACCTGACTGCCCTTATAACATGGTTTGTGTAGCTCCATCGTGGCTGTGCTCCATGCGCACAGAACATGGGCTGAAAGGTTAGTGGCACACAGTATATGAGCAGTCTCTCTTCAGTCAGTCTACCCCAGGTAAGGAAATCTTTTGGCTTTTTTTTTTTTTTTTTTTTTTAGCAAGATATCTCTGTTTGAGCTATTGATACGTTGCAGTGACATCACACTGCCGGGTTTTCATGATGTTGATGACATCAGCTGCAAAATATCCACAGACAAGAAAGAAAAACGTGTCATGCCCAAGGACACAACAGCAACAGAAATTGAATTGGATTGATTGAACTGAATTGGTCTCCAACCAACGCCATCTTTTGAAGGTGCTGTGTGTGTGTGTGTGTGTGTGTGTGTGTGTGTGTGTGTGTGTGTGTGTGTGTGTGTGTGTGTGTGTGTGTGCGTGCGTGCACGTGCGTGCGTGTGCGTGTGCACGCGTGTGTGCACGCGTGTGTGTGTGTGCACACGTGTCAATTGAGTGTGTGTGTGAGTTGTGTCCTACCTGTAGATGGGGTCCTGCATCACCATCATCTTACTCTCGTCCCACGTCCACTCCTTTTTCTGAAAACACACATAAAACAAACACAGATAAAACACACAAACACACATAAGGGACAAACTATATTTAAATGTCACTCAGTCTCAATATTGTGTTATTGCTCATGGAATATTCAGTTCAATATAGGTGGATGGTTCAAAAATAATGCACATTAGGTATTCTGCAAACTGTTCTGTGCATATTATGCTTTGGAAGAGTCACTGTGGTCAGTGGGACAAGTACAGGCAGGGAATCTTTATCATAGTTTTGCATCCATCAAGTACTAGACTGAGATGAAAAGCTAGAAAAATCTGAAAATCACAGGCAGCAGCTCTGAGTTCTAAAAAGATGTGTTCTTAAAAGATGTTTAGCTAAGTCTTAAGATAAGACAAGATAAGATAAGATAATGATCTTTTAAACAACCCTCCCATGGGGTTGAAAAAGTTGCCAATTAGTGGAACTCAGATTGCTGTTATAATGTTTGTTCTTTTCTTTGATTTACTAAAAAAAAAATCATATTTCATAATGCACTTGTATCTGTCCAATTTATTTTCTTCATTTCAATAATGTGATATGTTTTGTGTTTCATATTGCTTATTTCAACAATCTGTGTGTCTTGTGAAGTTAACTCAAAATAGCAGATCTTGTGCAGGTGTTTGCAAATGTTGACATAACCTGATGTTTACATGTAGGTCATCTAACCACAAGGCCAAAGCTCCTCTAGGTCAAGCTGTGGTCCTCACAGAACATGCAACTTCACAACATGTAGAGTACAGACTGTTACTACATCTGACCACACAGAGTGGGGGGCTGTGCTTTCACTTGAAGCCTCACCTGAAAGTGCAAAGTTCAGATCTATGAGGTCTTCATGACCTAATGTCTTGAGTGTCCGATGAAGAAAAGCAGAAAATATATCTCCTGATCACCACAGTAGCAACCTACCACAGGATGTTGGAACTATAAAGAAGACCTGCTTACAACTAAACAAGCCTGGACCCCTGGACTCCTTGAGCTCTCCCATCTTAAGACGGTGCCGCTCTGGGGCATCACGCTCCTAAGTCAGCACCTGCTACAAGTCTGCCACCCACATGCTTTGCCCTGGTAAGACTAGGGACTTGGGGGCTTTGAGGTGCACAGGCCTTGGTTATTCCAAGTTGATGTGCATGTTGTGTGATCCAAAAAGATGACTTTTGATCCAAGAGAGGAGACTGCAGCCTCATGTTTTGTTTGATGGCCTTAGACAAAACTCAATAACTGATTTCTTCTTCGATTATTGCAGGTTACGGGGATAAACCTTGGACACGCAGAGACTTTCTAACCACCTGTGAAACTGTAAACCTTTTTCCTTTACATGGAATAAATAAAAGAGGTTTTTATGTACTCGGTTCCGTCTCTCCCCAGTACAATCTTCAATGAGCTTAGATTTAGAGGCATCTTTAATGTGCTCATCTCACTGGGACTGGTGTGTCTGAACCAGGTGAACTGGAGGTGTAGTAAGTTAGAAAGTGGTCCCAAGGAGTTATCTTTGATTTATCAACCCCAGAAGCGACCAGGAGGAGAGAGACCGGAGCGTCTGAGTAGGTCCTCTGACATCATATAGACTGTTTAACGTGAGAGGAGACACATACACAGGGACCCTTAGAAAATGTGTAGCTAAAGAGACCGGTTTAGTGTCAAGAAAGAGCCAGACCCTACTGTAATTACTAATTAAACTTGGTAAAAGCTTCATCTGCTAACATATAATATATTTATATCGCCATGTTACTATTTGTTGACATGAGAATGGTGTATTGCAGGCTGAGCACTGGACAGCATTGTACTGCTTAGTGTAGAAGGGTTTGAATAGGGCCCTGGAGAGATTGCTAGATTAGTCAAACATGCATGAATGACATCTAATACCTCTTCAGAAAAATGTCAGAATTTGTTTGAAAGCTCCAGTGGATCTTGCATTATAGTCTAACCTGCCATTTCAGGTAAGTATCAGATTTCAGATATTTAAGATGAAGATGACGAGATACTGGCTGTACTTAAACAATTCATAATCTGTGTAGGACTGATTTAGTCAGTGTTTCACATGCATTCTCTTTTTTGAAAGAAACATCTGAAAAGAATTCAGCAGACCTACATTACAGAAATATTACCCAGGAACCAGCACCAAACATCTGCACTTTCTCATATGCAAAATAATCTCTCCATCTCATTTTCAAACTCCTTTAGAAAGTTTGGACATCACCAGAGCACATGCAGCTCCATTATCACATCCCTGACAATAGAAGAATACACCGCCTCATCCGTCACTCCTCTATCAGCTCTTCTGTCACACTCCGGCGCTCTCTATCAGAGACTCCACATTTACATCTGACTCAGAGCCAAGCCGCTTGTGCTTTGAAGCCACACTTAAATGTCAGGTGGAAGCACAGGATTCCTCTCGCTGATCTGTGTCACTCTGCTCTACACTGAAGGGAAGGACAACATTGACATTTAGGATCTGTGGAGACAAACTGCATCTACCGATACTCTGGGGGAGACACGGAAGGCATCGCCAGTGAAGGAATCGCCAGTGAAGGCATTGCCAGTGAAGGAATCGCCAGTGAAGGAATCGCCAGTGAAGGCATCGCCAGACAGGCTTTGTCCGACAGTGAACTTGAGCTTTTTAGTTCAGTTTTTAAATATGACAATAAGTAGCATAGTGTCACCTTTAAAGTTGGACACGCTGCTGTACTTCCTAACCATAGCATGCTCTAACTGGTAGAGGGTCTATCACTTATTTCTCCATGGAGACTTCTTTGACTAGAATGTTCAATTGGATGGGTTAAACCTTTCTATCTTACATTTATCAATTGCACATGTTTTTTGTTTAGATTTTTTGGCCCAAAACAGGCATTCTCACTAAGCAAGGTCGACCTCTCCACAGATATGACCAATAATTTGGTCCGGTGGTGTCACCTGCTTGTCTCTATGGCATTAGATATGTTTAATGTCATACTGTGGAATATTACAGAGAAAGCAATAATATCTCCATGGAGACAATAAGGTTTAAGGTGACGGATCATCTATGCAAAAAGTGAGCACAAGAGCACATGTGAGGAATGTTCTCACTGAGCGTGATGTGCAGTTTGAAGTCTAAATCACATGATCAAATACCAATGTGTTCCTTTGATTTTTAGAAAAGCAGAGTAAAGAAACCTATCTGAATACCTCCACATGAAAAAGTAACTGCACCGGAATACAGTAACTAGTTAAGTTAGTATTCAGAATATGTATTTTTTGACTGTATCAGATCAAATAAATAAGGAAATAAATATCACAGGCTGGGACTGAAAAACATGGAAGAGTCAATGATCGAAGCACTAAACTCTGTTCATGTGAGAGAGAAATTGTATTTTATTTGTAAATCAGAAGTGATCAGTGAGCTCCTTTGTTTTACATGTGTCACTGAAATAAAACAGATCTGAGTGGACGATCCTGTTTGGGCAGGTTTGAAATGCAGCAGAGGGCGCGGGGACCAGACTGATACTTATTTATATAAAAATACAGAGAGAGATCAGGGTGGATTATTACTGCAGGTTAAATATGACTCACACTATAGCTGCTGGATATTCACATGTTTAGAGCAAAACCTGCAGCAGTGTGTATAACACAAGACTACGTGGTAATTTTCCTCTGGGTGGCTCCGTTCTCATCCAGTTCTTCTGACAGCTCACTCCAGAGGTATTACTAGCTGTAAAGGTAGTCTAAACACATCTAACCTGACCTCCACTTTCCCCTGTTCCCCCGCAGACCAAGAGCTGACTGCTGATACAGCCTCATGCAGTACATCTGCTCTGCTCTCTGTAGCCTCGGGACATAGTCTTGTTCTAATCTCCATGTGTCTTCTGAGCCTGACGGGGATCACAGGAGGAGAGGAGCAATTCTTCACCACACTCAGATGCTTCTCAATCATCAGCTCATCATTCAGCACATGTGTCCTGTAACATCCACACGGTCTCTACAAGACTCATCACAGGCACACCTATCGATATATAGATAGCAATGCTGAGGCATTTCTATATTTATCGATTCAGGATTTATCATGGGGACTAGTGTAGAGCCTTTTGTTCTTCTTTCTACTTCCATATGATTTGAGCTGTAGAGGGATGAAAGAATCACTTCTGTATTTATTATAGACACAAGCTATTAAGTGTTTCCATCTGCTGCATATGTATTACAGTTAATCTTTTTAACAAAAGTGTACATTTAAAATAGTTTGGGGGGATGATTTAACTCTGGGGTTATTGTGTCAGTGGTGTAATTAAGCTAAAATGTCATTGTCTATACCTTTTTACACAATATATCGAGTTCAAAAGCCGGCACAGACCAGAGCACGTGTCCACAAACCATTCACATTTGAGAGACTGAAAACTGAAGTGCTAATGCTTAATCACCAAGAATGTATTTCACAACATGTTTGTAGAGGTCTAAAGTACAGGGTTAATAGGTTTTATACAGAATCAGACCCTATGGACACAGGGAGGGCATCTGATCTGACACACAGGGAGGGCATCTGATCTGACACACAGGGAGGGCATCTGATCTGACACACAGGGAGGGCATCTGACACACAGGGAGGGCATCTGACACACAAGGGCATTTTCAAACCTGCTACTTTTTGAGTTACTAATGCCAACTATTCATATAGGGATTTTGAAGTCAGTTGCTCTTAAGCCTTATTATGTTGCACAATCGATCTGTTTTTGACTAAGTAATGTGAAGTTTGGAGTTATCACATTGTAACTTTTGCTTTGAGTATTTGAGTGAACTAGATTTGGCTAAAAGTTATATTGAAATTCAACTTTTTTGAGTGAAAAAGTAACTCAATAAAACCAAGAATCCAGACATCCTTGAAAGTGCGGGCTCTGTGGTGTGATTGGTGCGAGGTGAAGATCTTTGCTCCACAGTGAAAGAAATACCTTTGAGAAAACAGATTTAAAAATTGGAAATTGGATTCAGACAAATTCTGGAGGTCAGAATTTTGTGTATTTTATATTTAGAGCGCATATTACAGTACTTTTTTTATCTATAGATCACATCATAAACAGACCTTTGATATGTCTGGGATTACTGCACAGGTTTTTCTACATAAAACCAAAACTGGCACTTCAAATTGTTGACTAAACAAGCAATAATTTCATTAGTACAATGAGATTTTTGAAGTATGTTTTTAACCAAATAAATGCCAAGACATGGGCCTTAAAAGCTTGCAGGCAGCTGATTAGTATTTTTGGACAATTTATTTGAATAATGTTGTTGAGAGATGTATATAGTCTAGGGCTGAAAGATAAATCACAATGGAATCAAAATTTCAATTAATGTTCATTTAATTAGACAATAACAAATGCTGGAATTTGACGTGCCACCATTTCCTCCACAAACAATCATCTCCGGTTTTATTCTGGATAAAAACTCCTAAAAGGTAGATTAGGTCTACACAAAAATGCTCGGAAATGTCGATCTACACCAGATGTCCTCCCTGTGTCTCCATGAGGTCTTATTCTGGATATTCTGGTAACTTAAGTCTGCACAAACATGTTCTGAAATGTCAATTCTTCTCTAGGTGTTTAGAATGTGAACAGAATCCTATAATTAAAACATAAATCACATTTCCATTGTTTCTCCCAATAGTTCAGTCCTAATATAATCCAGTTACAATGAACTCAAATACTATTACAATTATTTTCATAGTCCACAAATCAGAACTCAAGATTTGTTGGAGCCTTAACTGTCACTCAATGTTTTGTCTTGAAGCTATAATGTGTTTTATGTGTATACTAGAACAGGAAACAAACAGGAATTTGTTTTTGTACTGCACTCACTTTCTTCTTCTTCCTGAGAGCCACCTTCACACCATCTGTGGACACCATGATGTGGACCTTCTTCTTCTTGATGTTCTTCACCTTGAACTCATACTGTGGAGAGAGCACACACAGGTCTATCAGAACAGCACACATACAGATTATTCAAGCAGACCTATTGTCCTGGTGTCTCCTCTATAGTTTGCAAATCACAATATTGATCTAAAATGACTTCAAGAAACGAATCCACCGACTAATGGGTTGGAAAATTGCCCAGTGAAGTATTAGGAGCAAATTCCTGTCTGCCTTTAAACATCATCACAACAAAGATCTGCACGCTGTGGGCCCAGAGTATGGATATCTGCACATCACACTAGAGCAGAGCTTTTTTTTTTTTTCATTTGTGCTAAAATGGCTACGCTACACTGCCCAATCCTACATGTAGGTGAAAATGGGGGTTGATCAGAGCAATGAGGCCTTGAATACAGGAGAATAAAAATTACTCAACTGCATAAATCACTCTAAATACAATATACAATTCTTAAGCAACAAAATGCAGATTTTGTGTAATATGTCTCCTTTCAGATCAGTTGTCATTCAGTCTCCTCTGCATTCATATGGGAGGCAGTCCGCACTTTGATCACTCACAACCACAATAATTTGAGCCCAGTCACCAAACACAATCTGTTTAAGAAGATGGATGCACCAAAGCTGCACAGTCCCACTCTTGAGAGCACACTTTAATCAGACATAGTGCACGCCGAAGGAACAGAGCCGCTCTCACACCACCAGCACCTTAAAGGACCCATATTGTGCTATTTACTGATCTTATAATGTTCCCTTTTCACAAACATAACTGCAGTTGTGTTTTGTTTCATTCACACATGTTTAGCACAAAACCCTGCATGTTTACACTGAGTTCTTCTCTCAAACAGAAAATACTCTCTTCCACCTTATGATGACAACACAGGTAACACAGGAAGTGTTCCACTGCATTTTTTACTAGAATCATTTTAATGATTTCAGCTCTGGAATTGCACATCTCTACTGAACTAAAGGTCAAAGGAGCTGTTCACTTGACAACTACCACTGTATGACATCACATGGTGGAACACAGCATTTTGAGCTCTGGAGATGTAAACAGACTGATAATAAATAATTACTTAAACATGTGTGAATGAAACAAAACACAACTCCAGGTCTGTTTTTGAGGAGAGAACAGTATTATGACATGGCTTAAAGCTCAAAAAGCTCCACTTTGTGTAAAATAGGCCCTTTAAGGGCCCAGCATGGTCACACTGGGTATAAAACATGTGTTATATAGTGCTCCAACAGCGTGATTAGAAGTGATCATTCACAGGCTCAGTGGTCACATCCATCACACCGCTGCCTCCCTCCCACAGTGAAACCACTCCTGTGTAATGATGTGTATGGTCCTATAGGCTGATGATGTCATTTTGATATAGATTGAGGTGCTTATAGAGCTATAGAAAGATGTGATTAAATGTGTGACCTATGGACAGGGCTGCAGTGGCCTGGCCAGCCAAACCCAGGACTGCATGCTTTAATATTCTACCATACAGTCCTATGTCCCTGAGTTCACATGGTAACTAACAAACAGATGAGCCAATGGTTTGGACCATAGACTGTATATGGGCTTCTTTATACAGTCTGCTGGACACAAAACTACACTTTCAAACTCAAGGTCAATACTAAGAACTTCACTCAATACTCTATATTGATTACAATATCACAACGGAGATAAGAAATGCTAACTTTTCAGTTTTTGCATGAGGCCTTATATTTGTTCTGATAACGCTCCAAAAAAAAGCTAAAAGCTAAAAACTAAAACTGCTCAAAGAGCAAATTTTGTCAATACTTTTGACAACACTATTAGAAAATCAGAGCAGGCTGGTAATAATAAATGTTTAATAGTGTATACCACAACATCAATGCAGTCTGACAGTTTGAAAATTATTTAAACGTTTGCAAAGATATTCATAAAAGCATGACATATGAGTCTTATTTAGTCTTTATTGATATGTTTCAAAACAGAAACATATCAACTGTCCAACACTGTCCAACACTGTCCAACACTGTCCAACACTGTCCAACACTGTCCAACACTGTTACACTTTTGGCTTTAGTATATGTATATATATGTGTATATGTAAATGGCCATAGCTAACCTGCAAGCCAGTGCGTTCCAAACAGGAAGCATAGGCATGATTCAGCTCCATCGACTCTGGCTCCAATTCACTTTCTAAACAACGTGGCCTCTTAAATGTTAAACTCTTCTGCAAATTCCCCCCAATAACTGCTAGCCTCTATGTGCTTCATTTGACTGGAGTCAAATGCCGTGGGTTCTTTATACAGTCTGTTTTAATGTTGCAGTTCATTCACATTTTGTGATTTGTTTGAACCTTAAACAATACATTTACAGGCAGGTTTATGATCATGGATAATGTGATCTGGACAGTCCCCAAAAGATCTCCGTGCCAGTGAAATTACATAATAGAAACAAAGACTTCTACTACTGAGAGAGGCTACTTACTGCAGTTTCTGAGTATGTGTGACAGAATAGTGGCTGAGGTCCCATCAGCTCTCACTGCCAAAACCACAGTGTGGACTGGCCGGTGCACAGAGTCTGTGCTTTGCTTCTGACAGGTTGTTCTGAGGCACTCACTTGTGAGGTAAATTCGGAATACTGTAAACTTTTCAACTGGAAAAAGGTATTGTACAGCAGTAGAAAACTGTGCCCTTGGGACCTAAACTTTCAGTCTCTCATATATGCAAATACAACTATCAATAAAATGCCAAAGGGACTGTACACAGCCTCTGCACACACATGTACACACCTGCACCCACACACACAACCACACACATCCGCACACACCCACACACACCCGTACACACCCGTACACCCCTGTACACACCGGCACACACCCCACAAACACCTAAAGAGGTGCAGAGAGGAATCTGTGGTAACTGTGATTGGTCAACAGGTCACACAGTCTGACTTGACTAATAGGAGGAGAGGGTGGTAAAAAGTCTGTTGGAGAACAGAGCTGCATTAAACGACGTCAATTTCTGTCAGTCGTCATATTACCCAACCCTCATGTCTCCCCTCACTCTTCACCCAATTTTACAATTACTAAAAAGTTATTATAATAATAGAATAATATAGGAACTTGGATGCAGAAAATGTTTTCACACTACCCTGGTGGTAAGATTCTTCTGTATCCACAGCTGCCCCACAAACCACCATCAATCACTCACATGTTCATAATAGACAAGGTGAAATGCCACAGCAGTATGCACTGGTTAGAGTTTGAACTATCCACATTTTGCTTGGTGGATGAGAGCCAGTACTGCTCAAAAGACTGACAGACTTGCTTCAGCTGAGCTCCTTACAGTTTAAAGTTATTTAACATAAGATGTCTCCTTTAATAAAGCCAGAGCTGCTCCACTGGCTCAGGGGGCCTATTACACACAGATCTGCACATAACGCTTTAGCATCAATATTTCATCAAGTGCTCTTTAAGAAAAGAATGACTAGACCAATGGACTCACAGTGACCCACACACCAGAGAGGGCATGAGTTAGAACCACGGAGACACAGATCAAACTTCCATTTAGTTTGAACTCTACTTTGCGCAGTAATTTTTGACACTTTTTACTTGTAATTAATGAGTTATTTTCTTAAAGAGAAAACACTGTCATACCTTGTGATGTCATGTGGCAATACAAGAAGTGCTCCACTGGGTTTTTAAACTCTATACACCTTCACTAGAATCATTTGAATGGATATCTACTGAACTAAAGGTAAAATTTAACATAACTTAAAAACTACAACTCACAAGCTGGAAAAAAGCATTTTGAACTTTGGGGCTGCAGACGCGAATAAAGCAGGATTATTTAAATGTGAGAATGAAACAAACTTCAACTTCAGGTATGTTTTTTATGAGATAACATTCTAACAAGGCTAAATGCAAGAGTCCTTTTTATGTAATACAGAGCCTTTAAAGCCGAATTGTGTTTAAATTGGAAAGTGCAACATCTACTTGTCTCCATGGAGATCATTGCTGCAGTGTCTCATATTACATAGTACAGCATTAAAGTCTGTAGCTTATTTTTGTCTTAAAAAGGTGAAAAACTAGTCTAGTTCAGTTTAAACAGTTTGCAGAGGTTCAAAGCATTCTGAGAATCCTAATTGTTCTGTATTGAGTTTGTAAGCACTTTTCACAACTTTCAGAGTTCAGAGTTTCACAGTTATCTGTCAGAGCAATGATCACAACAACTAGCATGCTAACTGTTAACTTCCTGGTCTATGATAATTAGATGAAAATAACATGTACTGTATATATTTTGACCTCAAGAGCTCCTTATACCATATATCTGTACAGGGGCAAGGGGCATATTTTGCTAAAATACATGAGGTACAAGCTTAAATATCTCCATGGATACGAATATGTGACATTATTAGTTACCCTGAGGGGTATTGTTCTTCGCGAGTTTCTTTTTCTCTATTATTTTTCCTTGCAAACGATCGCGATTTTGAGGGCCTGAACATCAACGAAAAGTCCCACATGGGGGTATCAGATCGACCGGTCCGGTGAAAAATTTGATAAAACGGGCATCGTGACAATGACCAAAGTGACCCCACTCATCAGCGCCCCCTGGAAAATGCTAATTTTAGAAGTCTATGGGAAGCCAAAATGCTAATTTTGCCGTAGACAAACAAAGTACGGGACAGTGGTAGAACTTGAGGAGACAAGAAAAAAAGCCAATGACAGCGCACCTGTATGACCAACAGGAAGTCGGCCATATTGGATCAAAAATTTGGCACGATTTGCTATGTCACATCTAGACACATAAACTCACAAAAGTTATATTTGGTTTTGGCAGCGCACTTACGGTTTGGCCGTAGCACGCCGGCGAATAACGCCCTGATTTCCTGTTTTTTCAATGAGCTCTCATGGCCACAGGTCTACAGAGCTCAAATTCAATTGCAGGATCCAGGCCTGAATGTGATGAAATATGAAATCTAATAAAAATGAACTCTATAGCGCCTCCTAGCCTATACATGAAACGTCAACATGATCGGATTCAGACCAAATTCGGGAAATAGATTCTATATATGAATACAAGCAAGAAATTGCATTGGGTATTTCCCACTGTCGGCCAGCAGGGGCGCAAAGACTCTCTCAAAAAATAGTAAAAATTATGGGCGCAAAGACTCTCTCAAAAAATAGTTTAAAAATTATTACACAGACATGGTAAGTCTCATTGTGCTGAAATTTGAATCAGTAATGCAAGATCACACCCTGAATATAACTAGAGCATGACTCTGGGACGAACAGGAAGTCAGCCATATTGGATAAAAAATTTGCCGCCGTTTTGACCACGTGTTGCTCAAATTAGGGAAGTCCCCGTGGTTTTGTCCAAATAAGCTCAGATTTGGTACATCACATCTACAGACATAGGCTCACAAAAGTTATCCATGGTTTTCGGAGCGCACTTACAGTTTGACCGTAGCACGCCGGCGAATCACACCTTCGTCGCGTTTTGAATACGCCTCCGGGGTTTGGTCCAAATGAGCTCAGATTTGGGATGTCACAGCTAGACACATCCATGGTTTTGGGAGAAAGTCGCGCCGGCTTTCATTTTGTTTTGTTTTAAAAAGCAAATCAACAATTCTGGGAATTTTAACACCATGCTGTGGAACATTCTAGGGCTGGTATCAAAATCGGTATTGAGTATAGAGTCTATTCCTTAGTATCGTAATAAAGTTTGAAATGTTAGTATCATGACAGCACAAGCATTTTTAAGTATGTAGTACCTTCACTAAATACGTCTTTATTCCTTTCTTTTGAGCCTTGTACTTGTACTTGAGTAACTGCAGTAATATTTATTGCAGAAGTATTCTTTTGTGAGTACTGTGTCTGACACTGACAGAGATGTACAACACAGACACCGCTGTAGAGCACTGAGACTCTTTAAAGTGGATTTATGATGGAGCTGCTTCCTCTGCTCTGGGAGACATCTTTACTCCAGAGTTATGAACCACGCTGTGTATAAAATATCATCCACAAGCACTAAACTACAACTGCAATACATACAAATACTGCAGGACCACAATGTAAGTCCAGAACCCAACCTGGACTAGAGCAAAACGAGAGCAGGACCAAACCAAGTCTACAACAGGACAAAACCAGGACACATGAATCACAGACTGTATAAACAGACATGGCTAACTTATTGGCTAAGAGGAAGTAAGTATGAACAGATCAGTGACGTGCGGTCAGGGGAGG
>KN500336.1:61181-71643 GCA_000787155.1 Scartelaos histophorus | reverse complement strand
ATGGATGGATGGATGGATTTATATATAAATGCTATTTTAAACCCTCACAAAAATGTGTGCAAAATGAAGTGCTGGTGAGGGATTGAAGGCAGAGGAAGAGCTGCCTTTTCCAGATGACACGCACCGTTATTGAACAGTTAACAGACAATTTTCTGGGTGAGAGCCTGAGAAGATGAATTCATTAGCTGAGGTAATTAAATGGACAGCGGAGCATCCTTGGAACACACAGCTGCTACAGTGTAGTGACCTGTGACTTACAGTGTTGTCTGCAACATTAGCCACACGATTCTACAGTCAGTCCTACATTTAATGTCATTTGATAAAGCTTGGTACCATCTAGTGGTGATTGGGCATATTGACACTTTTGGAACCTCCCATAATTGTATGATTACATTTCACATTTTGACCTATTGTATCTTGGGCTTCAGGCCATGGTCCTAATGGCATGTGGCTTTGTGTAGACTAGACCACCGCTGCTTTACATTTAGTCTGCGCTCATTCATTGGCAGAACAATTATCCAAATTCCAAAGGGACCGTCCCTTTGGATAAGGTTGTAGTTATTATTCAGCAATTAACATGCAATTACAGTGAATGAATTCGACCAATAAAGTCCTATTAATCATGTCAAAACAATATATTATACCCGTGCTGTTTGGGCCTTCTGCAAAGTGAGGCCAAAACGAGTTGTTTTGAAGGCGTGTGAGTTAAGTTTTACTTTGTTTAGTGGAAGCAATTATTTAGAATATCTGATTTTTTAAAAATGTGATGTGTAGGTCTATCATTTTATTTAATTTCCTTTGTCAAAAAATATGAATACCCTCCCTTCGATAATATTTATTGTTCAGTGTTAAATTTACTTTCCGCAGAACTCATGAGAGTGAAAATAAGTTAATCTTACAGTTTGTAGTGCCGTTAGTTTACCAGCAGATGGCAGTGTACTGTAAGAACAAAGCTGATGCCAAAATAAGCGATTTTTCATCACTTAAAGTCGGAAGTAGGGTTGATAATAAATAACACACATTTAAAAAGATAGAGAATGTTTTGATTTATTTTTAAAACAGTAACAAAAGCCTTTAGGAGGTCACGTGACAGAATAATTATCAATTAGAAAGTGAAGCAACGCATCAAAAATCATCATATTAAGCTTGTCTGCACATACAGCATATGCAGTGTTAATATATGGTTAATTTACTTAAAATAGCTACACATCCTTGGAACTACAATAGAGAAATCTCATATATTCAACAACTCTACAAGAAGACAGAACATATCAAAGCCCATGCTGTATTAAAAATCAACATGACACAATTGTTCATAGTGATAATTCCTTCTAAAAACAAGAGGTAGAGCTATAAAAACAGCATTTCCCTGCTACAGGAAAATGAGATTAGCGTAACTGAACTCTGAGGCTCATTTTTTCAATATTTCTGCCAAAGTACAGGGAGAAATGTCCATGTACATCCAGAGGCTGTAGCATTTCCTGTTGATTGGCAACATGTTGCAGGACTTGCATAGACGAAGAGTGATTATTCAGAGTGAGAGGCAGGAGGCAGAGCGGTGCCAAGACAGAAGTGAGTATCTGCATTAATAGAAAATATACATTTGTTCTATAGTTAGAGTAGTCCTCATTTTTCTCACAGTTCATGGGTCTTAAAACATGCCAGAGAGTAGCTTGACTAATGATGAAGTCAGAATGAGATCTTTGCTGTGGCACAGATGAACCAGCATTGACACTTGTCTACAGAGATGTTTCAGACCCTCGACCCCTCCAGTAGAACGTGTTGTCTTCATCGTAGTCATCTGGATCCATGTCTATTCTAATCTGAGGCACAGACTTCAGAGGACTCATCTCGGGGCTGAAACACAAAAAAAACTACATGAAAATTTCTCCATATTATTTTTTATATTTTTCTAAAGGAGGTTGGTATGTATAAGTCACAACCCAACTAAGTGCGTATAAAACTGGTCACCATACTTTGATCTGTGTATTCTGTGGAGATGGCCTGGGTCATTTGAGCACAAAGCAATTGCCCACAGTCTTAGCTCGACAGGATTAGTGTAGAGCAGAGGAAGAAGCATGTCATCAGTATCACGGCATGCGTCATCATGCAGTCTCTGCTCTAACAGACACGTGCCAAATTACATTAGATAATATTATTTCACAATGACATTTTCTCAGCCAGAAATTAACTACCTATATGTTTGTGATAGTTGTAGATTGCTGTATAGATAAAACCTGGTTTATTTTGATAAAAAGCCAAGGTTCAATTAGAACATATCATGCATGTTGTTTGCAGACATCACAGATGTCCTGTGATCACAGCTGCTTTTCGCACATTGTCCCAAAAGCTAATCCGCTCCGAATGGTACTTCAGCACTGTTCCCACAAGTGCAGGGCAGATGGGGGATGCACGGACAACATGTGACCCTCTACACATGACCTGTAGATTCTGGTCCTCAGCTGAGGTCCAGAGCACAAGACAGCAATGTTATCTCTGCTCCGGCTGTATAATCATACATCTAATGTTTATTGACCGTTTTATGAGGTAGTTATGTACAAACAAGATATAGGATTTATTACAGTCGGGGTATTGTTGCCAAGAGAAACATTCCTGTGCAAGTATATTACCACAAAGTGTTAGTGTATATTACCACAAAGTGTTAGTGTATATTACCACAAAGTGTTAGTGTATATTACCACAAAGTGTTAGTGTATATTACCACAAAGTGTTAGTGTATATTACCACAAAGTGTTAATGTATATTACCACAAAGTGTAATTCTTGATTCTGCACTTTTTGTGGACAATAGGACCAAGTCAGGGTGCTGTGTGGGTTATGAATGTTACCAAAGATGAACCACTGATACATCATATTCATTCCAATATTTATTATAATAGAAAATATGACAGTGTTACCCCACTGACCTTGACGTGTAGTCAGCCTGGTAGTAGTCCATGCGCTCAGCATGATGTTTGGTGTTCAAGAAATGCCGGGGACTTATCTCCTGTTAATAAAACCCTCCATTAGTTTAGACAATACAAGTATATACGCACTTTGGTAGTGATCGATGGTCTACGAGAAACATGCTAGAGTTGCACCGCAAAAAAAGAAAACAAAACAAAAATAATTACATTTGAGCTATTAAGAAGCATAGGATTCTGTTTAGAGTGTGCATTGTGAACTGATTAACTTAAACAAGAATACAATGAATTTCACGTTTGAATTTCCAATTTATTTATTTATTTTTTTATAAAAGGCAGAACATTTTGTTTCCAGTGAACACTCTGTTATCCAAATGACCGCAGCCTTTACAGTTAAATCATTGAGCCAACTCAAATTGTGATTTTGATTTGATCTATGCCGTAACACATGCACTCTCAAACAAAATAAGAAAAAATAAGAAAAGGTGAGTCTGTTTTGTGAAAATTAAGAAGCCTTGTGCATAATAAGAAATGATTAGATAACAAGTGGAGATCAGGAAAGCAAGAGAAACATGGAGCTGAGAAACTGAGAGGACAAAGCGAGTTAGTGGCAGTTCCTCTGGAGTTCATCTCTACTCACTGTCAGAGGCTTTATCACCTAAGAAGGGCTCCTGCTCCATTAAGTCCATAGGGATTTTAATGCTGGGAACATTCTCATTGTAAGGGTAGTCGGACTGTCACAGAGAGAACAACATGCCTGATGCTTATTTTCCTGTATATGGACCTTTTTCCATCTGCTGAAAACATGCTTTATGTCACACCATACGTGCCGTTTTCTCACACTTACATCTTCAGCTTCACTGTCAATACTGCCTCGCTTTTTCTTCTCATCCTCCTTCTTCTTCTTGTCCTTCTCTGGGATGACATCGTCCAGGAAGCTGAGTTCATGTTGAGAAAACATGTAGTCCATGCCCTTCCTGACCGCCACTAAGGCCAGAATCTAAAGTACAAAAGAACTGTAGAGGATTTTTGGGCAGGTATGTCCCCATTTTTGGAAGTGGGGTTATTGCATTACAAACATCAAAATACAAAAGTAATTCCAGTATTAGGCAATATTCATTTCTAGATTATTTTATATGAGCCTTTCACGGTAAAAATGTGTATTCAAAATGCAGAAACTGTGGCTTACCATTACAGGGAACACAATTGCTGCTACAGTGGACTTGAGGATCCAGAGCAGGGCCAGACACAGCACCTGGATGAAGGTGAACAGGTGCACTTTGCGCAGGGGAACATGGCGCAGGTAGATCAAGTCTGGCTGATGCTTTGCTGGCATCAGAAGCAATTTCAAACGGTCCATAAACTGTGCAGAGTTAAAACATTACAGTATATACTTGTATATTATAGTATAAATTATATAGTAATCAGTGGTGTTGTCAATTTAAATATGATGAAAAATGTACCTGAACTCCGTTTAGTGAGGCAACTCCCATGTACAGGAAGACTCCATACAATACAGGCATGGGGATGAACTGGTCAAAAGGAGGGATCATTGTTATACTGGGTGTAATGGATGAAAATCAGGAGACATTTTATAATAACTACACTTTTAATAGCCTTAATAAAGCATGAACAAAGAATGAACTCATAAAGAACAAATACTTTATTAAGATGTCTATGCACCAGCTAAGCTAGTCCTGACCAAGCCTAGCAACAAGATCACAGAGATCCCTGGTTGCAGGACTGTGCAGCCACTGCTCCTGAAGAGATGCCCTAGAGGTACTGGAGAATGTGTCGAATGCAGAGGGCAAATTTACTAACTGGGACAACTAAGTGTCCCATAACCATAACCTCACCAATAAAGTGAACCATAACAAAAACCTAACCTTGGACTTCACACTCAAAACAAATATCCCCTTGTGGTTCAATAAAGATTATCTTATTGCAAGATTGACTGACTGATTGATCATCCTTAGTGAAACCTTACCTTGAGGATAGGGGACATAAAAACAGAGAGCCCTGTCAGGATGAACACGACTACTCCAGTGACCCGCTGCTCTCTGTACATGACAAATATACCACATATTACATTCATGTTCATTGCATCTTAAGGTTTCTTCAAAGGCAACAATTGAAATAATGCAAAGTTGGTCTTGGGACAGTGGTGAGGTATGATTAACTTTGGGCTTAACTGTAGTTAAGGCTGCTTAGGAGCACAAATAAATCTTCAAGAACATATAATAACAAGCAGGGTAATAAAATAATACGGATTAAGAGATCAGCACAATAATTGTGGCTACTGTGGTAATCCTTTCAAAGACATAAATCTGCTACAGTTCAATTAAGTCCTTTTCATTGTGGTACTCATTTAAATACATAACTATTAAAGAGTTTTACCTGACACCCAGGAACTTGGGCTGTTCTCCTGGAGCAGACGTCTCTGTTTCCATCTTTAGACTGTCAATGTGAGCAATGGAAATCACTGTAGCGGCCACATACCACGGCAGCCCCATGAAGGAGCACAGCGCCATGAGAACAGCCACCCAGAACAAGTCCAGATGGTATCCTGCCCCTTTCTGCCACAACAAACACACTACAGGTCAGAGGTCATGTAGGCTCACGTGTGCAGAGAGGAAAAATATTTTTATATACAAACTGCATACTTGTTAATGTCCTTAAAACAATAAATTGTTCATGCTGAATATAAAATGTGAAAACAAATATGTGGGAATTTGTTCAGTCATAGCTTATTGGATTTATTCATTATCTATTAATGCTACACAACAAAGAGACAATACATATTTAATATATCATTAAGTATATATCTAATGTAATCTTCTGGGCTCACAACTACAAATTACAGTAACAACAGTTTCTGGTTGAATAGTTTGAGTTCTCACTTCTGACTGTCCATGCAGTCACTTCTATGAAACATCTCTCACTCTCATGAGAAGAATGACAAGCATATTTAACTGCAGTGTGAGTGTAACCTGTATCCTGTACAGTGTGCTGCCTGTAATGTACAGACATCTCACCGTTATGGACTGTCAGTCTGCAATTCTATAATAATAACTAATAAGTCTAGTGCAGCAGTGTTGTGCGTCTGACCTTCAGCTTGTGTTCCTTCCTGTTGACAATAACTGCAGTGATTTGTTGGTCCATGAAGATTAGGATGGTGACGAGCAGGGCAGGCAGAGCAGAGGCCAGGTAAACCCACCATGGATTCCCTCCAAACACGGGCACAAACCAGCCTCGAGTTGGGTTGGTTGGCTGAAACACAACATTCACTTGCAATATTTCTTCACACTCAAACTCTACTTTTGCATTTCACAATGCAACTGACCTTAAATTCACTTGGCACAATGAGTTTAGGAGTCTCCACTCCAACCAGCATATCTACTCCACAGAAGATAAGAATGGCCAGGATGATAGCAAAGTCACTGATCAGCTTCCTCACCTGAAACAGAAAAATAGTATCACTATTATAGGCACCATTATAGGCAAAGCAAGTTTATTTGTATTGCAGCATTCATACACAAAGTAATTCAAAGTGCTTTACAGAATAAAAAAGGCATTACAATCACAATATAAACAAATCAAAACATAAATAAACATCATAAAATCCACTTTAAAAGAGAAGAGAAAACTGCGGAATAAAAACTTTTCAGTCATATGCACTGCTAAACAAAACTGTTTTGAGGCAGGATTTAAACCTACAGTACTCAGCATCCAGGCTTTAGCTGCATAAAACTCAAATACTGATTCTCTAGGTTTAGTCCTGACTTTGAGCACCAGCAGAAAATTGGTGTTCAAAGTCCCTGGGGTCCTCAGAGTTATAGTAATATTATTATAAGACAACAGACTCACAGTTGTGGGGAAGAACGGACTGGTCTTAAACTTCTTCAGACACATGGAGCAAGTGTAGGTCCCGAAGAACAGGATAAAGGACATGAGGGCGATGTCAGGAACAAACTTGCAGGATTCTCCCACCAGCTCACCCTTGTACTTCAGACACTCGCTCTTCGTCAGGGTCGACCATGTGCTGTTTATTGGCTGAGCAGAGAAATCACACTCTACATCAAGTGGGTCTTAGATGGATGAAAAGACACAACAAAACTCACCAGTTCTGTTCCATTCAGGATCCACATAGAAGAACCGTCCAAAGAATCAGAACCAAGCTGTGAACTGGTACTGTTTTCTATTAAAATAATACAAATAATACAATGACATGACTTATTAACATGACTTATTAATAATTCTGAAACCATAATATGTTACCTAATACAAGAGGAGCCATGCATGCACAGTCGTAGTGCGTGACATACTCCAATTGGTAGTCAGAATTGATTGGATAGTGGTGGGACAACTTGATCATTTTTTTGAAGGCATCATAAATGAAAATGAAGCTGATGAGACTGGCAAAGCCCTCCTCTGTGAAGCGGGTGAAATACTGCACTAAGAAGCTGGCATCTGTAGCCACGAGTACAAAACAGAAGAACGCAGACCATAGGCCAATCCACAGTCTGAACTCCAGGTAGTCAAAGGCGTTATCTCTAAGGAACAGAGAAAATAAGGTTTACTGCTTTATTTTTATTTTCATGAGTAGTAATTCTTCTTCTTTTCACTTTATAATTCATGTTGTGACATATATTTGACATGCAGTAGAAGTTTCCATGAATGTATGTGCTTTGTGTGGGTTATAGTTCTAGCTTTTGAGGCCATCTCCCTGTTGCTTATTGTCAAAAGGCCCTTTTGTGCAGTGTGAACAGTTTGTGCTTGCTCCTACTGGCTGAACTTGAAGAGGAGCCGTTCAAACACTAGAACAGGCCCAGTGCTGCTCAGAATAGTAAGAGGTTGTCCGGCCAACAAACAGAAGACTCCACCAGCGATTGCTGTGCCCAGAAAGCTCTCTAGGACTCCCTGTAAAACACATCGCACATTTAGTCAGGGGTATAGTCAGAGGGAAATTTATAGTTTCAGATTTGAATTATACCTGCATGTTGTTTGTGGCGTCCCCAAGAAGACCCCCAAATGTGATAGCGTTTGTCACAGTTCCCAAATAAATGAACAAAATGGCTGACAGGGCCTGAATGTTCAAACCATCTGTGAAGTCACTGACAAAGAAAGGCGCTTTTCTTTTGATATCAAGAATGAGGCCTCCACAAAACCTGCAAAAACACAGATTCAGTTTTCTTTTGATCACATGACATGCAATATGTATTTATGTCATTCTAATCGTTTCCCACCTTCCCGTCTTTTTGAGCTCATCACCTACTGCGTGTCCCCCTCCACCATGACCACCATCATGAGGCATATCTCCATTCATCTGTGGACCTCCACCTCCTCCTCCTCCTGCACCTCCTGCATACATGTTTTTTCTATAGAATAGAAAACATATTGATAATTCCAACCGTTCAAAATTATTTTAAGAAGAAACCTTCACAGACTTGCTCTAATTTTATCATTTTCATTATCATTTTATATGATCAGATAGAGCCAGGAGCTGACATAAGAACAGGGTTTCTGCAAAGAGCTGTTAGAAACTCTGCCGTGCTTAAAATGACCCATGTTCTGCAGACACAGCAGTCTGACCAAGTACTGATGCATGTTTAATAGTTTTGCACTCACTGCTGCCAGAGGATGGAGCACACATAAAGTACACATTTAAAATAAAACTAAAAGTAACCACCAAATTATTATCAATGAATGAGGGACTGAATTCATAACTACAATTCATGCAGACTATTTCCCACCCTTTCTAGTCAAATAATTGTTTATTATAAAAACAGACTAAACCATTCTATTCTATGGCTCAGACTTTTGTATGTTTATTTAAGTTATCTCTGTCAGACTTTTACCCTTGTAGAGGTGCTAAACATGTGCCTTGAGTTTAATATACAACCTGCATACTGATTTACAGATGAGGGTCTCGTTGAATCAGTAAACACTGTTGTTTCTAATGAAGGCTTGGATCTACTATATTTTGCTTTATAAAAAACACAGTTAGTGGTTGTAAACTAGTCACAGCTGCCTCGGGACAATATGGCTGCCTACACATGCCAACAGCCTCACTGAACACTACCACTGACTGTCACATAACAGTGGGTCTTGCCCAAGGCCAAATGGCAGTAAAAAGAAAAGCCTAAGGAATTTGAATAGCCAGCCTTAAGATAACACTTTAACGCCTGAACCACTCACCCCTGAGTGGCAACTCAACTCAAAGTGAATAAGTGAAGTGTCTGACCTTTTGTCCGAAGAGGGGAGACTCTTTGGAGGCTCTATCCGGATGGCAGGGTCCCACTCTCCAGGAGGAAGCACAATGACTTCATCTAAGAACTCATCAATACCAGCCAGCAGATCCTGCCTGTCCTTGGCCTTATATGCAATGTCATGGAAGATCTGGACACAAACACAAGATGTAGAGGCATTCATCTGTAAAAATGGTCCTCCAAAGCACGCAGTCAGGTGTTCAAACAGATCCCAAGGTGAATAAAGGTGAACGAAGGGGAGGCAGAGGTAATGCCACACTTACCTCATCTGACATTAATGTGGCGATAGCTCTGCCAATTTCATGATATGACTTGGCTTTTCCCTTTGGTCCAAGTAAGATGAATAAAAATCTGTTTGTGGAATGAAATGGCCTGTGAGATTCTGTATACAAAAACAGACTATTCATTTTTTCCTGACGTTACCTTGTGGGGACAGGCACCTCGGTCAGCGCTCCCAGCATCACAGCTTGCTGCAAACGGACAAATGCCACAAAAGGGGCATCGAGAAAATCCACTTCACCCACAAGTACATTAGAGGCTTCTGCATCCCTGGGCAACTTCTTCATGAACTTGTTTTTCAACTGGAATAAAAAAGAAAAGAGAGGGTGAAAAGGGCCATTCACTGTTCACACGTGTGAGGTGACAGAAATTAAAAGTTGCATCTTATTCAGGGAATTTTTCATACAAAACCATCAAACACATCAAACTTCATGTTGATTTCAACGAGTATCAATACTGAACAAAACTGCACAGGACAATAGATCTTTACTGAGTAGTTTTATTATGGGCTTGATCTGTATTAGAACTACAAGATCACATATTCAAGAAACTATAATTATTTTGTGTTGAAAAAGAGTCAGAGTGTTTATAATTATCATTTGTAGAAATTAAACTGGTATCAGACCTTTTCTTTTGTATTGAAATTGAACATAGTGACATCAGAAGTTAAAAGTAAAAGACAAAAGTGAAAGTGTAAGAATGTGACATGCTGCTAGGCTTTTTGCAGATTTGTGGGTTGTTCTGAGAATTTTACTCTTTTTCAAAAAGATAAACATGATCCACTAAGGACAAATTCAGAACACAGAGACTGGGGCAGCTGAGGAAAAATCCTAGTGCCAAATATCTGTTACATTTTCATTACTGGGACAAAACCAATACCAAAATCTCTGATACCAATACTGGCACCAATGTATCGGTCATCCATTTTCAGCATCTATTAGTGGTAAACATGTCACAGTGAGGTTACACCTGAACTGTTTTGTTTCCCTAC
>KN500336.1:1338-61154 GCA_000787155.1 Scartelaos histophorus | reverse complement strand
TAATACAAATATATTTATAGATTAAACATAGAGGAAAGCTTTACTATTTGGTTAAGATATATGAAAATGAAAGATGTCAGTATTCCCTCAAACCTCGGAAATCCTATGAACTTTGACCCCTCCTGGCTCTGTCCAAGCCGATCCAATCAAAGGCTGTTGAGTCTGGTGCTCTGTACGTAAATGATTGAGTTTGAGGTTAACTTGTCCAATAACACGTGCACTGTGGTAATGCACACAGCACTGGCTCTGTATCTCTAGAGTTTGCACTTACATAATATTACATCTATGGTTATGCTTTTTTTTTCTAAGTCATGTATGTCTTAGTACAAAATGTGTTAGTACAAAATGCTGCAAGAAATGAAATAACGTAGATCAGATCATATGACTAGAAAAGGGAAAGTCTGCTGTATTTGTCTTACTCTAGTGTCCCTAACAAACTTCATGGGGCATCTAATCCAATTTTTGAGTCCCAGAAGGAAATGCCAAGAGTTAATATGCTGCATTAATTGAGAATATTTTTACTACTGACTAATACGACAGACGAAACATCCCTTTGGCATTCAATTATAGTCTCTAATCAAATAAAAACAACATGTAATAATATACTAACGTGGCACTTGTATCTTTGTGCACTGGTGTTACTGTTTGTCTGTAGCAGAGTGCATAATATTGTCTAGGGGTTTAATAAAGCATCCTAGATACATTTTATTGTCTCTGTAGGTAACTTTCTATTGTCAAAATTTATAGGTATAGGTTGTAATGGTAATGCCTACATAAATATACATTTCTTATGGCTTATGACAAATAGTGTAGTAGTGTAGTAGTGTACGGTAGTGTATGTGTAGGACTTCTTTTGGGTTAATTTCTTCAGATAGACAATTATTCCAAATACAGATAAGAAATTGATGAGATTTTTGGGGGTATTTTAAAGGCTAACAAATATGCTGTGAGTCTGTCGGATGCTAGACAAACTGTACAGATTACACGAGCCATTAGAGCAGGCGACCAACACAATGACAGCCCCATTACGACAATGTTATGTGTGCAGCGAGCCTTAGACTGCTCAAAAGGTTAGTGGAGTGAGACAAAGCCTGGGTGACCTTTGGTACATCAGGAAAGACACCCGCACAGCAATAATTGACAGAGTAACACTTTCTCCTTAGCATTCAAAATATACCTTGACCTTAACTATGAAGGTATGAAACATGGCACTTGTCAAGTGGAAATGCTACATTTCTGAATAATGGTTTCAACCTAGTTTCATATATTTTCATTTATAAAATTAGACTTCTATAACTCTTGTGCGTAATGGAGACTGACCTGGTCCTTTTCTGGCTTGTCTGAAATGTCGTTGAGGCTGCTGGACGTTAGGTTCCGGTGTGTTGTGGTGGGGCTATCTGTTCAAATAACAAAAAGACAGTTATAACCTACAAAAATATTATTAGAAATATATTAATACTAAAAATATGGCCCAGGGACCCAGAGAAAGACAAGCTGTTCCACATGCAACACCAATGACTCACCACAAAACACCAAAGCACAAAAATTATAACTGATCTTCTAGCAACCTATTGCTCAGAAGCACAAGAGTTCATTTTGTCATGCACATAAATAACAAAAAGTCTTTCCAACTGTTTACAAAGTATGTGCTAAGCTTCTGTTTTGATGTAGGGGTTGTTATATAAAATTGCAGCTGAAACACCACATTGTCAACATTCTATCTCTAAATGTTCTTTTCTTCCTATTTTGTATGTGAATGTTTAGGTATTTTTCCATCACATCAAAACCTCATGTGTATTGAGTCAGTGCCCACTCACAATTAAGAGAATTAAGATTATGCTTAAGGTATTTAGCATCAAACTATATAATGTGCTCATGATGACTTTATTTTACTTTACTTTACCGACCTATAACTGCTAAATAGTAGTTATAAGTCCATTAATTTTCTGTTCAAAAATACATGTGATATGTCATGCCTTTTCATAGAGACATTTCATTAAAGCAAGCAATATATAGCATTATAGCATTTTTTACCTGCATGTGTATGATTAAAAATACCTGTAAGTGACATATGACTGAGTTTGAATACTTGCAGGGGCAGCGATGGATGAGAATCGTCATTTTCTGAGCACCCAAACTTCAGATGCAAGACAACACAGGACTACTCAAACACACTAACTCAAACAACTCCCTAAAAACCACTGCCGGCATGGTTAAGAGCCAATAAAAGTGAATTTACTCAATATGTTATCTTTAATCAGTAATAAAAAAATCAAATTGTTTTGCAAGCACATTGTGTATTAGCTCATTGAGGTACTGTCCATTCTACAGTCCTAAGTTTATGCTATAATGTGCGTAATGTGTTGTGTTCTAACAACTCAGTAAAAACCATTGCCAGCATGGTTAAGAGCTAATAAAAGTCCACTTTACTAGACTACTTTAATAGAAAATCCTAATAGTTTTGTAAGCACCTTGCATATTGGCTCATTTAGGCACATTGGGCCTTAAGTTTCTGTTAAAATATGTTACTTCTGACTGTTTTTGTGAATCCCCTCCATAGATGAGTGCATGATGGAGGTGAGCAGGGTCGGGTGGACACTCGGAGGACGCAACTGACAAGTAGGTCCCCTGCTGACATGACCACCGACCGGGACTTCACCTCAGCCCTGCAGCTTTCACACATCTGACACTTCTTTACACAGGTAATGCTGATGCCACTGCATATTTTCAAAGCCTCTGACCCCTGAGCATTCTGGGTAATAACACGTTTGCCAGTATGATGCAGTTTCCTTTATGGGCAAAATATGTGGATATAGTTGATTTAGTTGGTTTCGTTAGTTTAGCTTAGTTAATAACAGTGACACGATGCTGAGAATGCTACAGATGAGCCTTTAACTTACTAAGCCAGTCCATGCTAGAACTCCTCTGGGTGTTCAAATCCTCCATAGACATTCGACTGGATAAGCAAGTCATAGAGGTGTCGAGAGGACTGCGTGCTTTTTAGCGGTGCCAGAAGCAATCCAAGTAAGCAAAGGAAAGGGTAAAAAGGACAACAGAAAAGCGGACAGAGAAAGTGATTGTTAGGAAAAGAAAAAATCGGCCATCACAGAGCAGAGAGTGAAAGTGTGAAGTCTTCATTAACGGATTAGAAGAGAGCAACACGAGATAAGCATGTAAACGTTCAAAAACCACAAGTCAAAGGTCAAAGTTACTTGATGCTGCTAAATTTTACAACAGAGATTTCTGAGATCGCCTTAAGAAAAAATATGGCTACACAGACAACTGCTGGTCTGGTTCAGGAATTAACATACACACAGTAATATAAATTAATATCTATAACTTTTTCAATGACTCATGGTTGACGTTGACATGGTTAATTATTAAAACAGTTGCACAGAGAACAGAGGACTTATTGTTCACTAGCATGCAGGATGTTAATGTGTAATATGGGTTATATCAAATACACATTTTTATTGCTTTATTTTCTTTGATCAACAGATTTTCTTCGCATTATGAGTCAGTGTTTTGTTACAACCCTATAACCAGATAGATCTTGCTTATTTTTTGGATTTGATAATGTCACAATGTCAGATGGAGAACATGGGCTTGTGTAATTCTATGGGAGATTCACTGTTTTTGCAAGAGATCGTAAGTTATGATCCACAAATATTGAACCTTATCATTGTTTGTTAGAGATTGGATCCATAAACTTGCCATTATCTAGTTCCATAATTGTATTGCTTAGAGTCACGCTAACTAATAATGACAATACTCATAATACATCAGACTTATAAAGTGCTTTTTGGACAGTCAAAGACGCTTTACTGACAATAATCTCATCTTTGGGCATGTATATTGGCACTACTTTCTGAAACTGTTTATGGTGACAGGAAAGTGTGAATATTCCCAGTAATTACACATATATTAATCATAAACCAGGTCCACAATCTGTAATCATAGAAATTTGACCTGTCCTTCATCTCAGTTTTAAAATATAGAGATTGTAAAATGTTATAATGTCCCATGAACCTAAACTATAGAAAAGGTTATAGGGTTATAGGTAACTACATTCAAATATATCTGTGAAAAGCGTGTAAACATGCATTAGTATTAGTTTTTTTAATAAGTTGTTGTTGTTTTTTTCAATTTTGGGTCGTATTGTGTGTTTAAAATGCTAACAAAGAAAAGACTGCACCAAACTGGCATCAGTATTACCGGCTTCTTGGTTGGTAAACAGCCTACTTGCACTGGAGACCGTTTTGCCGATGTCAGCCAGCGAGCGCAGGTTGGACTTCTTGGTCTGATGACGATGTTTCCGTAGCAACGTGTACATCACCTTGTCCTTCAGGTCTGCTTTTAGTTGGCCGTTTTCAATTTGGTTGTCAGTGATCAATTCTGTAATAGGAAATAAAGCCATGCATTAGTTTAATATACTGTACATCAAATCATACAGTGCAGTGTCAGCGTTTCCCAATAATAGAGGAGACGGTGGTGCCCCCGGGCCTCTATAGTTGACCCCTTAATTCTGGCATTCCATTTTTATTGAACACTTCAAACTGCCCCAGATCAAATACAGTAATTTAAAGGACAGAATCAGTTTTGTATTATAATTATATATTGTTTGTTACATAATAAAATTGTAAATATCTCTGTGCATTAGACTTGCAGAAGTAATATTTCAGAATTGAGATGAACTATTTTACTCATAATAGTCTAGCAGCGGCTACATAAACTTAAATAGTAGCAATCCTTGTGGGCACAGGTCTTATTTTTCTTCTGTTTTGGTCCATTTTAAAAGGTATTCACAGTAGCTGCCTTAACAGCTGTCAAGTCGCTGTATTGAGAATCACCATAGTCCAGTAAAAGCACAGACGGGGATCCCAAACTATTATGCCATAATAAGAGCAGTGTGGCATGGCAAACGACTCAATGAAAAGGTTTAGCCTATTTTTAAAAAGAAGGTCAGAAGCGTGAATGCAGTAAGATATCAGCTTAAGGCAATTCTACTTTTGTGTGGAGCTAGTGCTGCTAATGGCCTCACACAGTCATGTTGCCTGGCATTAAACAGGGGCCCCAGACTAGCAAAGCCTGTGTGAGACAGGCTGCATACTCAATTATGCCACATAAATCACTAGGGGAGGTTGTGGGCTCATGCTGTTATAATTGCATGAGGTAAGTAAAACAAAAACAAAAACAACTAAAACAAATGTAGTGGTTTGCACTGGCCAAAATATGTGTATATTCTGGACACTGGACAATTTAACTTGGTTTGAATATTCAATAGAAAGATTTATTTACACCTTTGACCTTTTGTAGTGTTAAACAATTCTTATGCCTCTTGCCTTTTATTGGACCAATATAAACCAAATTGTTATCAACATATTACATTTGTTTAACAGTCTGAGGTTGATGACTAACTTACCAACAACCTGAGGCAGAGTGGAAGCTTCCATATCCAGCATTATGGTCCCCTTCTCTATACAAGTGCGCAGTTCAAACAGGCTGTGTAAGGACAGTGTGGCCACATGGGGCTTGCTCCAGCGCTCACCACCTTTCTCTACCTTCTCCTCAAACTTTATCCACCTAGACACACACACAAAAATACATAACTTACAACCAGCAACATGGCGATACAGACATAAGATAAGATTAAATTAGATTGATTGCCAACTTAGACAGAGCAAAACTGCAGCAGTAAAAATGATCAATGTTGCTTTCGAGTGATATTTTGTAGTCGATGTTTATGTTTTATTCTTATTAACCACAGAGCTGCATGGGCTACTTCTTATATGCAGGAAATTTTGTTCCCTTTTGACAATATGAGCCCCACTTTCCCAAGACACAGCTTCACTTGCTCTATGCTAATGATACTTTACCTCTTCCAAATTATAGAATGGGTTTAAAATATTATATGATTCAAATATAAGACATATTTAATAAGCATATGTGAGTATGCACTGGGCTGGATCTCATGATAGTGATCTTACCTGGCGGTCTCTTTCCACTCCATCTCCTGTCCATCCACAGACAGCAGCTCATCCAGCTCAGTGAAGAGCTGAGGAGGAGCGGGGCCATCATCATCTTCCCCGAGAATGAAGCGGACCCTCTCTGCTGCGGGAGAAACTGTGGAGAAAGAGAAAATAGTCCCGGTCAGAGGTGTGTAGTGACGGCTGTTGGGCTGACAGTCCTTCTGCTGCTCTTCTGGTGGAGCCTCTGCTGTGGCCTCAGGAGCATAAGGAGGAGGTGGCACATCTACCATCACCTCCGCTTCATTCTGCTCTGGGTCTTCATTTTTCTCCTTCTCCTCCAGGTTATTGTTGTTGTTGGACATGTTTAAAGATCCCACTGCCCAGTCAGCTGTTCCTCTTATAATTGTCAAGTAGTAGCGGACCGTACCACAGTGCCTACAGCCTCATTACAGTGTGTGGTACAAGTGACAGGGTCCCACACTAGCCTGCACTTGGTGAAGTACTTCTGAAGAGGGGGCCAATGGGGTTTGGGGTCCCCTCACTGAAAGTGTCCCCACATCACACCCCCCTCCATGTTTAAACAAGCCTCCACCATTGGCCCTCCAGCCTTGGCAAAATGCCCTGGAGGTCCTGATTAACAATTAGGAAATGGACCATTCTATGCCCAGAAGCTTGGCTTTCCTTCCTTTGTAATCCCATTTGAATATTTAGAGTGCTCAACAAAAAGAGGCAGAGAGAACTTTGAATAGGTCACACATTTTTAAATACTTTCCAAGAGTATTCAGACATATTGCAAACAGTTGATACTGTCACAGAGACATCCACTATTGAAGCTGAGAATGAGAGATCACTACAACCCCCCTGCACAAAAGCAGGCCCATACAAGCCAAAAACTTCACAAACACAAAGCTATCTGCATAGGCCCCTGCCTCTTATTAGCAAAGCTTTGGCCATCGTCTTCTTTTGACTATCATTATGTAACATTATGCATACATGACTGTAGACACAAAGAAAGCATTTACAGCAATGCATTGACTGTTACTATAGATAGTTAAAAAAAATCTGTAGTAGTAAACAGTGTGTACTGTGGAGCAGAAGTGGGGCTTCAGTGACTGGAGGTAAGGATTTAGACATGGAGCTGGAAGATTACTGGGTAGAGTAGACTGTCTGCTGCCATATTCTCTGACCACAACCTGTATAATAATACCTTCGGACAAATAATTTACATGTACATTGTGCACATTTAGCTGTCTACTGCATTAATTACACAAATTAAACACACTTAGCATAAATATATAAACTTGCGTATGTGTAAATTACATAGAATGCACTTTCAATGTATCTAAAACATAACTTCAGACCTAAATGGTGTCCAAAACCAGAAAAGAAATAATGATGCAAAGTTTAATATGCTATGCTTGCTGCTAGGACAATATGCTAACCTAGTTGTTAAAAATGTGGTGGTAGAGGTGCACACTGACGATGAAGAAAGGTGAAGGCAGGCACGAAGAGGAGGGATAGAAATGAAAAACCCATCGTTCAAATGTAATTTCAAAGCTGTGTGTGCTCTAGCCAAGAGCCAGGGGCGCACAAAGAGCACTTTGTCCAGGCAGCAAGGGCTCATGGGATATGGGAAGGAGGAAGAATGCCCGCTGTCCAGCCCAGAGCTCAGTGTGGCTGCTACTAAAGGAGAGTTTAGTCCCGCTGCTAACATGCCTCCCACACACATACCTTCTATCTGGTGACCTTTTTACAACTGTGTTAAGAGCTACAGGGGACCTAATAGCACATGCATTGTCTGTGCCTGTACATGATGACAATATAACGTGGCATCTCTCATTCAAAGCAGAGACACGATCAGTGAATACAGGAAATGTTTTCCATGCCACATAGTCTGACATTGAGCATGCAGGGCAGCAGTGCTGAGGGAGTAAAGAGGACAGGGTCTGAATGCAGAGTGACAGCCTCTGGGCTTCTCTCAGCTCAGCCCAAACACACTGTTATTCCTCTGATCAAACACTCACAAATACCTGCTGCAGGCCATAATAACGTGGAATGATCAGGCCCATGTGTGCTGCATGCCGGGGATGGTGAGGATTTATGACATGACTATTTCATATGTACAATATTTCATTAGATGTTAAAGGAAATGTGACTGATGTGTACAAAACAATGGAACAGAAAAACTTGAAAGAAAATCGTACAGTAGCCTGTTGCTGTACATAAACAATGAAATGTTTGTGCAGCTTCAATGTGGAGGGGAAATTGTTGGCACAAAGACAACATTTTTCTGTATTTTTCAACATAAATACAAGTAAAATGTGTAATAAAAAGTTTCTGAGTAGGCTCAGGGGTCAGATGGTGAGCAGACACCCATGACCCCTCACAGTTGTATGAATCCCTGCAGCGGACATCTGACCAAACAACAGCAGTCTAGTCTGGACAACAGAGAAGTGTTTTCCCCCAGGGCCCACATGTTCCTCACAATAAAGTATCACACTGAGCCCAAAGACAGCAGTACACAGGTATATCCTGTATTTAATGTCTACACATGAAAAAAGTCACATTCAAGTGAACAATGACCTTTTGAACCAACTCTGATAAAATAGTTTTGAGAACATCTTAATTAATTTGGCTTGACCTTTCTGTGGTTGACCGCTAACTATTGTATGTATGATTTCTCAATCTGTGATTCTTGTAAAGTAAATACCAGGTAAACTTATGTACATGGATTACTATGTATATGCATTAAGCACACAAACCAGTGCTTTTAGTAAATGTGTTGGTAGTATGCAATATGCAACATCCCAATCAGTGGTGAAAGCCAGATGGGCCCCTGTAATCTATTCTCTGATTGGATTTAAGAAAATCCTTCTACACATAAAACAATAAAACACGGTTTCAGGAAAAAAATAATAAAAATCTGCATCTCCTGCAGTATTAGGCAATTGAACAATGTAGACTTAAATACAAAATCCACTGCATTTAATACACTCTCAAAGAATTTGAAAGGTTCTTGTCAATTTGCCACACCATTGTATTACACAACAGCAACTCAAATCTTACCTTGAACTTCATGATTTAGTCTAGAGTTTCTCAGCAAATGCAGTAGCATTGTGTATTTGGGCCAACAAAATGTTCTGGCCCAACCATTAAATTTTACCTTTTGTATTGGTCCAGAACTCTAACTTGTTACTCAACAGTCACATTAAGTAACCTGGTCCCTAGGTAATGACTTTAGTTATTAGTTGTGTCCCATGCTTTCAAAGTGCAACTGCAGTGCCTGAAGGCCCATTAGTCATTACTATAGGACAGACCACAAAGCACAGCTCCACTGCAAGCAAATATTCACATGCACAAAGTCACACAGCCCAACAAGCAAGGACAAAAGCCTCACGCACAGGCACTCACACCATCACCACTGGATACGATACTATGCACGGCACTAGTTTTCCTCAAATTAAATCTGCAGTGTCCGTAGATCTCTAAGAGCTATTTTTAGGCATGTGGTGGACTCAGCAACTGCTTGTGGGGTCATGGGGGGTCAGCGGGGCTTTTTGTGGAGTCAGTCACAGACAGGAGCAGTGATGAGAGCTGACAGGGTCCATCACAACTTACTGAGAGGTTTGAGGATGCTATTACTGGCCTCTTCGTTGTTTTCTCCATCCGACTTCTCATCGGCGTTCTCGGACACTCTCTCCTTTCTGTCCTTGTGACCAGTTCTACGTCGGTGGCGCCTCCTTCTCCGGTAGCTTTTGGGCACCCTCACCCCAATATAAACAGTGTGATGTCCTGAAAAACAAAACAATAAATCAAATGTCAAACAATGTCAATTTAGTCATCATATTTTGTATCACAGGGCCACAAACAAGATCATATTTATAAAAATTCAAATTTGAAAGAAAAAATATGTGTACATGTGGTGGGTAGAAGGTGCATACATCACAATCACAATAATAAAATAGTACTCAAATGGTGCCAGCGTATCGTACAAGACATTTTATAGACTAAAATCAAACTAAAAGAAACCTACAAGTAGAGGGCAAAATAAACAGTGTCAAAAATGATTCTAATTAATCATGAGGAGCATTATACTCATCATACTCTCACATCTGCCCCTAGTGTAGTGTATAACTGCACAGGCTTATAAAGGTTGCAGTACACTGTTATGATCAATATTTTGTCAAGGAGCACAGGTAACATGTAGCAGTGAAGCTAAATCCCTGCTGTCTAACAGAACATGCAGTTTTAGAGAGACTTGGAAGTACAAAAAGTACACCACAATGTTGACTGGCGAGATACCAACAGGATGCATGTTCTGGGACCATATGTTGCTGGAGAATTTGCTGAGATGTACTGTAACTGCAGAATGTATTGTATTTGTAGAAAGCACAAACTATAGGCGGGTGAGCAGAAAGCCGTATGAAACAATCGGGTCTAGTATTGTCATGTGAAGCAGGTTGAGTAATGCTGAGCCAAGCCAAGGCACCGCATTGGACTCAGGAAGTGACAAAGGCTTTGAAACAACAAACAATGATCTCCATTAAACAACAGAATTCATTCTTCTTTAGTTACACAATGCTTTGACTTTGGGGGTTCATCTAAATTCACTGACACTAATGGGCAGAGAGATTACAAATACAACAGTATGTAAAACAAATGCAGTCAGCCATTTCTACTTAGCCAAAACAAAGCTAAACAGATTCATTTAATCACACTGATGCACTTTATTTATGTCAATTGAATACTTAGACATCTATGCTACAAATGACAGACTACAGATGAGGGTCACGATAATTACTATATCAATTAATATATTATAGCTGGAACAGTATATTCTATGGCTCAATATTTATAGATTTGAGGTATTTTTGTTGCAATACAATAAGATTTGAGCCATAAAAGGTTGAATTAATCACTTCTATGCCTCATTACAGATGCAAACTAAGTACTAAACTGTTTCTGTAATTCTGTTTATTAACTTATTTATTGTAGCCCATCATTTTTAAACAATATTGTACAATTCAGAATAATTTTTGTGGTTTAAATCTGCTCTTGGGTTATTGTGGCATGTCACATTAATTAGTTGCAATATTGTCATTTATCATCTTTATTTACTTCAGCAATTTGTCATTTTTTTTTTTACTTGACCTAACGGCTACTATTAAGATCGGACATGCAAGAGCTGCCAACGAGTGTAAAGGGTTAGCCAGTGGTTGGAGTGATATAAAACTGTCCAGCAAAGTTATTACCCAACACCACCTGTAGCAGATGGCTCAGCAGCGGCACACTGAGAGGAAGACAAAAGGCTGGGACAGTAGAGCCCTGATAGATGTGTAGTACAGCCCGCACGGCCACAAGAAAAGAGAGGAGTGAATAAGCAGGGTGATGGAGAACTCGAAATAAAACAAGACAAAGACAAGAAGCAGCAGAGAAAGATTTGTTCTCTGCCAAAGCAGCTTTGTGAAACAACTTCCCCCTCTTTTTACCAAATTCTTTTGAAGCTGGCAGTAAAGTGCACAGGAATGAAATGAAATCTTTGTGTTTGCTGGGAGGTTTGTTGGAGCACTAGATTTCTGAGGAGATGCAGCGCTAAAGCCAGTTTCCCCAGTAACTGCTACTGCACTGGGACTGGCCCACAACAGAGAGCATGGCACAGGGCCAAACTGCACCCAGCAGACTTCTAAAGCCAAATAATTAAGACCTAGAGCTCATTAAAAGCAAGTCAGGTTTATTATTAGGGATAAAAAAAGATTATTTTAAATACACCTACAACGATTATACAAAAGTCAGATGTCAGTCGCAGTGCATATAGGGTTGGAAAAAGTATCAATAACCACATACTAAGTTTTTAAACTAGATCACATCACACAAACAATGTCTTGAATGATTTTTTAGAAAAGTCTTAATCTCTATATCAGAACTAGTAAAAGCACATGGTAATATTGAAGATAATACTATTATGCAGTGCTGAATGAATACAATTTTTTAAAATTATTATTACTGTGAAATCGAAAATTTGGTATCGGTGGTATACTCCCAGATAAGGAGCAATTGGTAGGCCTTTTTCCCTATTGATTACTTCATCACGTTCCTAAAATAATCGCCTAAGTCACTTTTTTGCCAAAGTTTCCTTAGGCAAAAAATGCCATTATTTCAATTTTGGGGGAGTTTTTTTGTGTTTCCTGAAAAACCTGAAAAAATGACTTATGCAATTATTTTAGGAAGGTATCGACTTAGTGCTTTAGCATGAAATATCTAAAAGGTAAAGTAACACATGTTGACCCTAACCCTTTTTGACTAGACCCAAGAACTGACTGTATTACCAGTGAGTTCTGTACATGTACAACAGTAGTGCACATACAGTAGAATATGGCTCTAAAAAGCTAAAATTTAAACAATTTATATTCTAACAACCCAAACAGTCATAAATATTATTGTTTGTGTTTTAAATAGCATTTCTGTGTCCCTATTTAGCCTCTACTGATTTATGTAGTTGCAGATTTATTGTTAACAGCCTTGAGATTTTATGCAGTGGACCTGGTATTTCAGCTGCAGATTCAAGAATTAGGAAGTGACATCACTGTGATAATGAGAGTGATGGGAAGCTGGGACTCCGTAACAGTAACATCAGTGAAGATTATTTATATCTCCCAGTCACCCAGGCATGTCCCATAGCAATAAAAGTTTTCAATTGGTATTTTATTTTTTGATTCTGAGGACACTGCTGATAGATCAAAGAGGAAACATCAGACTGTAAATAAAAGTGAGCATATCTATAATTTGCACCTGACATAGTTTAGGAGTCAGTACTTATGTTTGAGGACAGTAGGTTCATCTCTGTTGTCTCTGAGCAGATTAGTGCAGTGAATCATCATCAGTGTGTTCTACATCTCTCTCGTGCCAGCCTTTTAAGCACCGGCGTGTGTGTACGAAGTGAGTAAACACAAACCTCGCTATATAAGACTTTAATGGGGCCCTTTCAATGATTACTGGTTGATTGATGATGATGGTGTCCTTGTAGTGACTTATTTAGCCTGTTGACTAATAGTATTATCTGTATTATAAAAGGTGTAGTCATCATCACTGGGCTCAAAACAAAACATGCTGTGTAGAACCATTTAAATACACATTTAAAGACCTACCTTCCACTTCCTCTTCGTCACACATGTGTTTGAGAAGAGACGCCCCTCTGTCCAGCACCGCCTCATCCTCCATCCTGTAGTAGTAGAAGAGGAAAAAAGACTGCTCACACTTCTCCTCCAAAGACAATGTGGAGCCATAGCGCTTGTAGGGAGCATTGACCTGCAGCAAGTTTGGACTAGGACTTAGTCTAGAACTACCAGCAGTGCTCATCCCAGTCACAACACAGTGGCCCTTTACTGAATACAAAATAAAGATGACGTCTATTCGGCCAACAAGCTAGCCCCCAAACACGCACTTGTGTTATCTTTCCAGTGCACAGCCGGTACGTTTGCCTAATGGAGGTAATCTGGTGGAGGAGGAGGGTGAGGGAGAGGACAGGAAGTCTTCGCTAATTGATTTTAATGAAGAAGGGTGACAGTTAGTGGGTCAAACATATTAAAATAAGATGACAATTCATTTCAACACATTTCTGACAATATTTTTCCATTTATTCATCCCAGTTTGAAAAAAAAAAACACCTTTAATTATGCTTAATAAGCTCCACGCCCACACAGACACACACTCCAAAGCCTCTCCAGCTGGTCAGTATAATGCCTCCTCTCCTACCTCTCACCCTCTAGGAAACAAGTGGGCCATCACATGTCTTGTCTACTCATCCGCCCTTACAGGATTAGGCCAGCTTTACTTAAGTGTCAACACAACACACACACACACACACACGCGCACACGCGCACACACACACACACACACACACACACACACTATACACACACATACACACACACGCACTATACACACACATACACACACACACACACACACACACGCACTATACACACACATACACACACACACACACACATACACGCACACACACACACACACACACACACACACACACACACACACACACACACACACACTCTCTATTACCAGTCACTGCCTTGCAAGACACCAGCTCTCTAGTCTCCACACATAAACAGACTTGCACAACAACACTGCAGGTGGGAAAGGATCAGAAAGTTTGGATTTGACTGACTCCAATGTGTTTGTTTTTATTGCACAGCTAGATCTGGTTTCCATAGTAAAAACCCAGAGCTGAAATCACACAATTAAAAGAATGTCATGAATGTTATATTATAATTTGCATAGGGATAGAACCTGTTACCCCTTGGGCTGGGTATTGTTTAAAAAACTACTGGTACCACAAAAAGCTGTCGATGCCTGGTGGGGGAGCACTAGAAAGTTGAACTAGAAAGTTATTGATAAACAATAAAAACAATAGTTTTCTACAAATACATAGTATTTAAAGGGATTTATGTTTATGTCATTCTAGATAAAGATTAGTTAAGGTACTAGAGGTGTGAGGGAAACAATCAGTTCATGTGATAAATCAGTTCATTGTGATAAATCGCAATACATCATTCCGCAAATCTTGTAATTATTCAAAATGATCAAAAATCCAAATTGTTTTTTAAAGTCATAAGTTCCTTTTACTGTTGTTATGATTTTAAATAAAATAAAACTGAATTTTTTCCAATTTTGTTCTAGTGAATTATACTTGACCATAATATTATACATAATTTTTGATAAATAACAATATATTGTCCTTTGTTTTAGTATCAGGTTATATCGTGATATATTGAATTGTGACACGCATATTGCAATGTGTTTTGTATTGCCACATTTATGGAAAAGCTCACTCCTAACAGGTACAGAAAAAGGTGCACTTCATAAACCAGTACTGAAAACCACATATATAAAATTTTGCCGTACCTAAGACCCTTATTCGTGGTTATGCGCATATCTGTCTGTAGTAAACATAAACTAAGCACATTACATTCCACTGGGCTGGAGCTGAACTAGAGGAAATTGTCACTGCAGTATTTTTATCCATTCTTGGGCAGTGTGTGTTCAGACAATAGTGAGGACAAACACAACCCAAGGGGATGTTGAGAGCTACCACCAAAGAGCTCATCCCCAGGATTCAACTTACAGTCAAGGACAGTTTAGCACTGCTGTATGGACAAAGGCATCAACATTATGCATGAATAAGTGGACAAAGTTACACCAAAGTACTAGACATAAACTCAATAGGTCTCAGTTTTGTTAAGCAAAGGATTATTTTTTTGTGTCAAATGAAATCACATTAAGAAAGGCAACAGTATAAACGACATTTCCAATTAAACAAAAACGTTTGCAATAAGCAATATATAGTGGGGTCTTTACTGTGGGTTTGTTTCTTTGAAAATCAAAGCTGTGATGAACTCCAGCATTGCCTTTATTGCCACCTATGGAACAATCATGGTAATGGCAGGCACAGGTGCAGTCTGGACATCAGACCACATGAGTAAGGGCAGCAGCATCTCATCTCATATAACAAATCTGCAGCAAGTCACAGATCACAACAGCAAACAGCCACACAAGTGTCTATAGAACATATTCTTAAATCATACCATTCATTTTAATGGTAACAAGTGCAGTTGCAGAGCATAAGAGGTAATGACGATGCAATTTAATAATTGTATTCCAATCTATAAATTCTTCACAATGACAGGTTATTCCTACTAAGACTGTTACTTTGAACTCCTATCAGTCGATTGTAGATAACATATCAGTGTCCTTGAACAGTATATCTGTGCTGTATGCAAAGAAGAGGCAGGGCCAGTCACCTAAACCTTCATAAAAACAAACCATCTCTGCCAAATCGTTAACCACTATTTCTCCAAGAAAAAAACTTTATCTGGACTGGTGATTTATAAATCATTCAAAACATCTGACTATTTATTTGGACTGGAGCCAAATGCACAGTACAAATATTACTATACAGGAAAAACAGGCATGTTACAACATTTAAAAGTGTAAACTAGTGTTATACTAACAGCAAAATCATCAGTCTTAAACTATCTTTATACTCCCAAATATTGCAATTATATTTCATAATTAATTATTCATCATATCACACAATCTGGGATGTTTTGACTTGCTGTAAAGTGCTGGTTGTGAAATGCTCAAAAAGTTCAAGTTAAAGTAAAGAACCATAATAGAGGATGTTGACTTACTTCTTGTTAGTGCTCATGTCTGCAGGTTGCGTGTCAAGACACTCTTCAGTCAGTGTGTTCAGTGGAGTGACAGCTGGTGTGGCACTGTAGAGACACATGTGGATCATTTTAACTCATCCACAGCACAGCTTTTATAATAGCCCACATTTATTTGGATAATTTATTTTGCTAAACATGATGATGTAAATAACATAAGACAACAGCCTATCATTGCCTGAGGTCGCTGTATAAAGTTTAAGTGTAGGATAAATGGTCACATTTTTATATAGCGCTTTTCCACCTTCAAGGCACAAAGCTTCTCATAGCTTCACAACTGCATTTTTTTCACGTGAGTAATGTATACATTATAATTGTCTTAATTCTATTATCATACATCTATATCTTACTGCTATAAGAGCATATACATATATATACAACATATAAGGCATTGACGTTGTCCCATAAAAGGTCATCTGAACAGAACAGCATCCAGCTGTTGTGGCTTTACGCACATAAGTGTGCGACTGTCACCAGTCAGACATATCCCCGTTATAATGATCCTGACACGACATGAAACACTTTAAAACATTCAAGACAGACGCCTACACAACTGACAAGGTCAGAGAAGTTACTGACATGGCTCTGCGATGGTATTTACAGCCATCATCGGACCCGTGTGTGTCCAGAGGCAGCCTACCTGGCTCTGGCAGGAGTCCGCTCTTCACTGTCCCAAGTTTAAGAAGTGTCCTGTCACCGCTCACAAAAGTTTGGAGTGAAACATTGCGGCACGACACGCTGCGTCTGTCAGGAGCAGGGGTCAGGACCATCCTTCAGCAGCTGGCCACTCCTCCTCCCGCGGCTGCCCAACACAACCACACTTTACACTGAAGCCTATAGCATCATTATTCATCACACTTTTCATCTGCATGTCATGATCCATGCGCCTACACTGAGCTTTACATGTACAAAGTACAGCCCAACACGACTATATGTCCAATTAGACACTTTGCAGACAATGCAGAGAATATGCCAAGGATTATGATGGCAATGCTAATTTAGTTAGACTGGCCCATGTAAACTTTGGGTCGAAAGTATAGATGTCATTTTTTGTGCTTGCAAGTTGTGCTCATGCATTTAAAATAAACAGATGCTACTCACTAATAGGCCTGCACCACAAGCTTTAGTCTGCAATTATGATTTTATTCGACTTCAAAAGAGGATAATCACTTCACAGGTCAATTTCAAGCCCTCAGATCCCTGAGAACACGCGGGCCGTGAGAGATTATCAACCAATAGCACCATCTGGTGGAGAACACAGGGACTTCAGGATTATGTGGGCCTACCATAGACCGTATATATGAGGCCTCCGCATTTCACTCATTTTAGTAGCTCCATGATTTCACCCGAGCTACACTAGTGACTGTGGTGGAACAGCCATTACTCACAGATTAGGACAAAATGGCGCAAAGCTTTGTAATACAAATACTAATTAGAGTGTGCATCAAAACATGACTTTAAATTACAGAAACATAATTTTACAATGCACGCAGTTGCTTCGATTTCCTCTTGTTTAATTTTATTTGGATAGACAGGCTGTTCGGAACATAACCAGTGTAGAAAGGGTTAAAAAAACAAAGAACCTAAACGTAAGGAGATGCACCAGCGCGCATGCGCACTGTGACGCAAAGGCTCATGGGAGAGACTCTGCATGTTGCTCAGTCAACCCAGTGCGATCTTGACTCTGATTAGTATTTCTGGTTAAACAAACTGATTGCCTGGGTTGCTGTCGCTCTTCTCGCGAAATTTGGAGCTATTTGACCAATAATTAAGCTATTTCCGGGTTTGGATGTGACTGTAGAGGACAGATCGAGCGTTTCAATTGCAAATTAAATAGTTGTAAGTTGCACAGTTTCGAAGACCGAGCAGTATTAATCGATTATATGCTGTTAAGCTAAAAGAATGCATAGCCTTGGTATGTAGCCGCAGCTCATACACACAGTCCTGCTCGGTAAGTCTGCTGTGGGTCACATGAAGTGAGTTTGTAAAAGAAGGCGGCCAGGATGGCGGATCTACAACAGGAGGGAAGCGGTGGAAAGCTCAACTCTTCGGACGAAAACGGCCACCCTGACAGTCCGGACGAGACCCTGTCCCCCACTTCTGTCATTTATTTCAAGGAGGCTCTGAGCTCGTCCAGCGTCAGGTTTGGTTCCCCTCAGTCTCTGTCACCCACACCTCTTCGACGAGATGACTTCCAGATTAAGAAACCCGAGTCTAGGCTCAAAAGTAAGTAATAACCAGTAAAAAATAACCAGTGACAGGCTGCTTTTTCATGTCATGAAGTTGTTATCGGTTTACAGCTGATCTGTCAACACAACAACCTGCCCCACCTGGTTGAGAGACTGAAACTAAACCACCCAACATGTATTAAGAATGTGCCTTTGTCTCTACAACATATACACCACATACACATCATTGGGATAGTTATTATGGTATATTATGTATTGTTATACATTTAAATCCCCACAAGTCATGGTGCTGTGTGTGGTCATGTGCTGATTTATCACTCAGCTTTGAATCATCCTCTGACTAAGAATAAACACACTCACATATACTAAAACATTTTTATTCAGGGCTGCAGTTCTGTCAAACCATACAATCAGTGCAGAGTTAAATTACCTTGTTCTGGACTTATCAATAAATAATGGAAATCCTACTGAAAATCAATAGGATAAAATGAGCCCCTAGTCCATTGTTTAGTTTATGATTCCAAACACTTATCCAGCCATATTTTAATAGCTGCTGTAATGCAGTTCTACCATTTTGAATTATGTTGCTATTAATATAATATTAGGAACCTGCAGCTCCAGTCCAGACTCAGAGACAACCAGTCATGGCCGGATGACTATGTTTAGAGAAAAGAGAGAACAAAATCCAGTTGATCTAATTTTTCTGAGTATTTATGTACAGTATATAAATAAACAAACCAACACAGTCTGCATTAGTTTAGGTCTCAATAATGCACTTGCTAATTAACAGCATCTTCAATTGTGTTTAACTAAAATGACTTCCACATTTGTATGTTTTGCCGTTTATTGTTTCCTGGGACATGCAGTGTGTCCTTTTATTCTGTTACCGAAAAGGAAGTCATTGTGATTTTAACCCAGAGCCAGTTGATGCAACAGAGGGATTTTGCTTCCATGATTATACATCCATGCCTGCATCATTAGCATTAGCTCAGTACTCTGGGGGACCCCCCCCTCCCCCTCTTGCACCATCTGCTCACGTGACTTCTGTTGCTCTACTCAGCACCACTGTCGGCCATCTTGGTCTACACCCACCCAGTGCATTCTCTGCAGTGCACAGGGAGTCCAGTCACCACCACTGAAGCTAATCTCAGTGACACTAGCCCCTGTTTCCTCATCATCGCTCTTGGCATTTGAAACCCCTGAGCTGCACAAAAGCCAGTGGCCAAAGAGGAGGGAGAGAAGGCTTGGAAGGAGGGAAGCGCTTGGAGGAGCCTTCTGAACACAGCAGCTATTTATCACAAGGAGGAGAAGAGGATGCAGGCCTAGGAGGAGGACCTTTTAAACACCTGCTGAAAGCTGCTGTGGCCCTCCTCATTTTGGCCTGTTTTTCTCTTTGTTTCCAGTGTTATTTTTCCTTCTGATTATTTTTGAGCGTTCTTAAATTGGTGGAGCACATCTTCAGTTTTTCCCTTCCTAGTTTTGTTGTTACTTTTGGGCCACGTCAGCTGAGTCATCATGTCTGATCTGACGCCTCAGAGCGAAACACCCACTCCCACCACGGACAAGATCACGCAGGCTGCCCGGGAGACCATTTACCTGTGCAATTTCCGTGTTTCTGTCGATGGCGATTGGCTTTGTCTTCGAGAGCTTAATGACATTTCCCTTACCCCAGACCCAGAGCCAGCACATGAAGGTAAAGGGACTCATGTAGACAAGCTTTGTGATAAAGGAGTGTAATTAAATGGGTGTGGTGAAGATAACCATGAAGCTGTTCTGATTTTGTATTGGAGCTGTGTCATCATCATGGGTTTTATAGAAGATACTTTGGGATTTGAGGGCAGTAGACGACAGCACTTGTAAATAACCAAGACCAGGCTGCCCTGCTACTGGGAAGTATTACGCTGATTGGGAGACAAAAACATATATTTATTATTGATATTGCACAACTTAACATACTTGTCACAAAGGATGTTGCGTTTAATTTAATCTTTTCCCCTCATTTTCACTTTTTTTTGTTGTGTTAACGAGCAAAAATTTGCATTTCATTGGGATGATTCTATTGATTATAACTCCAAAAAAATCTGAATTCCTTTTTAAGTTTAGAACCCGTGGGATCTAAAGCTAGGTCTTGTTCCAGGCAGTTAAACATAAATTACATACATTATTTAATGTTGCCATTCTCTGCCTACTCACAAATGCAAAACATCTTTGTCAATGTATAGAATGTAAAGTAATCCTGGGTTTGCTTCCTGGGTCTGCTTCTGCTTCTTACACTGTTGGAAAGGAAATGTAAAAAATAAACTGATTTGTAGCTATAATATGTGGAATGTGCAAATAATGAGTGTTCTTTAACGTATTTTTTTCTGTTTTATAGATCCTAAAGACCCAATTGCAATTGAAAGGCTTAACTTGATGAACATGGCCAAACTGAGCATCAAAGGTCTCATCGAGTCAGCTCTTAACCTGGGACGTACCCTGGATTCTGACTATGCACCTCTGCAGCAGTTTTTTGTTGTGATGGAGCACTGTTTGAAGCATGGTTTAAAAAGTAAGTAATGGTGAACTAAAATACATACATAATATATTTTTCAATATGTCAATTTTATGTAAATTCTATTTAAATTAGCCAAGAAGACATTCCTTGGTCAGAATAAGTCATTCTGGGGAGCGCTTGAACTGGTTGAGAAGTTAAATCCTGAGGCTGGAGAGATAACTGCCAGTGTAAAAGACCTTCCTGGACTCAAGTAAGTCTGACTACACATTGCCTTACAATTTATATTTTCTTCTATATTAGAAGTTTTAATTTAATATTTTTTAATTCATGTCTTGTGGCAGGACACCATTAGGACGAGGGCGTGCCTGGCTCAGACTGGCTTTGATGCAGAAGAAGCTCTCTGACTACATGAAGACAATCATCAACAGAAAGGATCTGCTCAGGTTTGATTTTGGTGCTTCATAAAGTATATATAAATTAAGTAAGGTAGTAAGCCGGTTTTTGATCTCAGTGCTTATTTTATAGTGAGTTCTATGAGCCCAATGCATTGATGATGGAAGAGGAGGGAGCAGTGATTGCTGGGCTGCTTGTTGGACTAAATGTAATTGATGCAAACCTATGTATGAAGGGGGAAGACTTAGATTCACAGGTAATAATCTGAAGATAATTTTATAACAGAAATTGCATTTAACATTCATTAACACACAACATATTCCTTTTTACAGGTTGGGGTGATTGATTTCTCCATGTATCTTAAAGATGGTGGAAACACTAGTAAGAGTGCAGAGGGGTGAGTGTAGTTCGCTGATATTGCAATTAGGGTTTTTACTAACCACCTTCTGACACAATTTCAATTTCTTTTGTATTGTTTTGACAGTGATGGTCAGATCACCGCCATCCTTGATCAGAAGAATTATTTAGAAGAGCTAAATAGACATTTAAGGTGTGTAAAAATACTCTAATGTGTGTGTTTATTATAAACCTTGAAGATAAAAGGTAAAACACATCTGTTCTTTTTAGCGCATCAGTTTATAACCTTCAGGCCAAATCTGATGCTCTGGAAAAATCAAATGCTCGACTTACAGAAGAGGTAAGATCTTTATTAGATTATTGAAAATAGTACTATAACTCTAGAATTTTTTACATGTTATACTTTGCAACAGCTTGCTGTGGTAAACAACCGGTTCATCACTTTACAAGAAGAAGTGGAAAGAGTAAAAGAAGAGAGTTCACATCAGATGGAGTCGAGAAAGGTGACCCTTTGTAACAGCTGTTTAAGCCCATGATTATTGATTTTGTTTGAGTCTAAAATTTTTAGTTTCATTCTATTTCAGGCAGTAAGAAGTGACTCTGCAAACGGCCAGGCACTGGGTGAAACACGCAAGCAGCTCAAAGAGGAAACACAGCTCAGATTGGTATGCATTAGAGTTTGGCTGGTTAAGCTGTTCTTGTAGAAAGTCATTGTAACAATTAATATTGAGTCTATATTTTGTACAATATTTATGTTTCCTGGACATTTTATAAATGCACATTTATAAAATTGGTCTGAAAGATATCCTTAATTCAAAAGCAGCTGGAGAATAGGAAAATATAAGGCTAAAAAAGATTTTGCTGTTCTGTAATATTTATATAATATTATATATTATATTATATAACATAATATTTTGAATGTGCAGGATGTGGAGAAGGAGCTGGAGGTACAAATTGGGATCAAACAGGAGATGGAGCTGTCCATGAAGATGCTGGAGAAAGACATTTGTGAAAAGCAGGATGCGCTGGTGGAGCTCAGACTGCAGTTAGATGACATGCGAGCCATCCACCTACAGCTTAGCCACAAGGCACAGGTGAGTTTATGCACCAGAACATTTAGCCAGGATCATTTGAACATTTACAGAAATTCTGTTAAATACAGAATGCTACAACGACATCACTTAAAAGTCTGAGACAAGAGAGACACTTAAGGCCTATGTAAATATATTTTTTGTTTTCTTGTTTTGTCTTATTTGTATAACACAACAAATATGTAATAATCAAATTCACAATTGGAGAAAGAGAGCTGCTTAATCGCCATCAGAAAACATAAAACATGGCAATGTAATTCCTGATTCAATCTGGAGGTGTTCTTCATATATGGAAGCCTCCTGGTTGGAAAACATTGTTTGAAACCACTACCATAAAACAAAATGTGTATATTTAGATTCATCTGATGTGCTTTGTCTGTTTTAGAGTGCAGAGGCCAGCTCCAAACAGAAATGTGAAGCAATTAGCCGAATGGAGGAGAAAATAAACCAAATGTCAGGAACCATAAAACAACTGGAAGCCAGGTGAGTGCCTTTTTAGATAATTTTGTGGCTTGGTGTAGAGTAAATTAAAAATCAATTCAAATTTTCAAATATTTACCAAAACCTTTTTTTTTATCTTGTCTCACCCTATCTGTTCTCATTCATTATTATTATTATTTCCGTTTCCTTTATTATTATTAATTTAAATCTTTTTAGTGACATGGATTTGATAAAGCAAGCCAAAAGTCTAAATTTAGCTGCAGGGAAAGTGCTCCAGCTGTAGCAAAGTGCTTCACTGACCTAAACCTAAACAAACTACAACCCTCTCTTATACATATATCCATAACCGACTAAAATGGAAACATTCTTCCTGCAGTAATTGTATATCAGCTTTAGATTACTCAAATTTTTCAACCTCAACCATTTTTTCTCTTTTTTATCTTGTGTATTGTTTGGACTTTTTGATGCACAATGTGCAGAATAAATATAATTAATATTGGATGGGTTACTCTTGTACTTGCCAACACAACACACAAACTCTGCAGACTGTTGATTAAGTCATATTCCAAAGACTAAAGATTTTGTCTTAGCATTAGCATTTTCTTGAAAAATCACAAAGGGAGGAGCTATTACACGTTTTGGTAATCAGTTAACTAATCAGCTTGTTAATTTGGAGTTTGTGAATCCAAGATTGGTGTAAACTGTAGTGGTCATCAATAGTCTAATAAAATGTAAAATCAACACTGAATGGCTTGCGTTATCCTTTCGTTTTCATCCATTCCCCTCTTTGTTTCTTGTCTCTTTTTAACAATGTTTACATCACATTTTTGTTTCACAATGTTTTTGTAACACCCACCCCCCTAAACTAGATGCAAACAGGCTGAGAAAGAGAAGGAATTGGCCTTAGAGGCCAACCGCCTCTTCAAACTCGAGTTTGGTGATAAAATTGAGAGTCTGCAGGAAGAAGTGGAGCATCTGAAGAAACACAGGTACGATTTACTGGAAGCACATTTTCATTATATATTATATATATCATTATATAAAAAGAAATTTTGTAGAGTCATTTAATAATCGTGCATATACAATGATACATACAGTATGTGACCATACCACCTCAACAATGCCGGCTCAGGGAAGTCAGGTAGGGTTGGACCTGCTTATCACTTGAATAGGAGACCACTGGGAATACTTGGTGCCACACTGGGACAGCAGTGTGTCCTTAGGCATGACAATATTCCTACATTGCCGAGCATGAATGTGATGGGGTAAGTGATTGGTAGTTGGAGGTAGGATGGTGCCGAGTGGCAGGCTTGCTTCTGTACCCCAGGGCAGCTGCGGCTTGCTTACCACCACCAAGTTTTCCCATCATGTAGATGTTTTGACCTCAACCTGCTGAGGGACTGAAGATGGAAATTAGCCATGCTGGCTATAATCTTTTGCATATTTACATTTTAAATGTTTATTAATATGTGCTGTCCCTTTACAAATAAATAAATAAAAAATAAAGTAGAGTGAATAATGCAATGTAAATGTATGTATTTGGGTATTTCGAAGGGCGCTATCAAATTCAATTAATTATTGTATGAAAATATAGCCATGAAACCTGTGGGGTGATGCTTCCATGTGCATTTGCTCTCCAGGTCAAAACTGCTGTATCAAATTAAAAGGCAGCAAGAGCACAGAGGTGAACATCAGGCCCCCATTGTACCCAGGCAGTTAAGCACACCGCAAAGGGAAAGGAGGCAAACTGACTCAACAGCTATGGTAAATCACAATCTATTTAGCCTGAGTAAATAGATTCCTCTTGGCAGCTGCTTTAAGGAATTGCATTGTTGTGTTGACTTTTCTCTGGTCAGAGTCTGCCAGAATCTACTTTGGTAAAAAAGGGCAGTGAGCAGTCCCTCTCAGGACAGGAGGACCAGACTAGTCTGAGCTCCAGTTTGTAAGTATTTTGAACCATACCCCTGCATACATGTGCAACATTGAGAACTAAATATAATGTTGTAATCAACTGATTTCCTTTTAAGATCTTTATCACATCATGAGGATGAGCAGGTGAGATATTCTTGCACCCAGAAGCATATTGGATTAATGAAAACATGCTGTTATTTATTTCTTTGCTTCATCTTGTTTGATTTTCAGGATGAGTCATTTTTAGAAATTACTCAGTCCTCTGTTTGTAGCAAGTGTGAACAGCAAGACTCCCTACTCAAAGTGAAAGTAAGATGCTGCTAACAAACATTGGCTAAAATTATTGGACTGGACACTTACTTATTTTTTTTAAAATTCAGAAACAGTGTAAGAACTGCAGTGGTGTCTTCTGTGAAAGCTGTGTATCCAATGAGCTGCCTTTGCCATCCTCCATTCTCCCAGAGTGTGTGTGCAACGACTGCTACGGCTTGCTACTCCAACAATATGCTTCATCCCCAACCTAAAAATGCTTCTATGGCTACACTGGGCTTCCTTCAGAAGATTTAAAGGATGAACTGCCAAATATGGAATTATGCTAATGCACTTTATAAAGAAATAAACTGGAGTCAGAGGTTTTAATGTTTGACAACAATGGAGGGAGTGTTTTGCAAATATGTCATCTAGGAGGAAATCAAGTTAAACATTTAAGATGTAAGGAGCCCATCATCTCATTAATTTAATTTTACCATGTCCACTATGTGGATTTTTACCTTTTAGCTGAGACGTTAACATATTACTAACAAGGATAGATTTATTCTATTTGCTGATGAAAAAATTCACAAATTTGCAAATGTGCCAGTCCATAGTCTATGCAAGATTATCCACATACTAAGAACTGAGCCTCCCATTTAACTTGGCTGCTGTATAATTAATGGTCTAAAAGATGCAGTGATGGGTGTTCTAATTCACTGTAAAACCACACCAAGACTTACTCTGCATTATGTAAAATTGTGCATGTTTGCAAGCATCAATAAAGAAAAACAGCTGGTATAGTAAACTATATTCTTGTAGCTTTAAACCAAGCAAATTCAAATTAAAATGGAACACAGAATGTTGAGAAAATGCAATACCAATATCTTTGGCTAAACAACAGGAATGGTTATTTAATGTTCATGCTATTTTAATATAACAGTTCTTTATGTTGCTTAATTGCTGTGTCTGGTCTCCCATCTTCATTCACCTATAGTATAAGAAAAATGTTTCAGATTAATCAAGATCAACTATTCAGGGTTGTATGCTTCAGCTCTTACCTTCCTTCACCATCTGGTTCAGAGTTAAGGAATAGCTCAATATACCTTTCTCCTGGAAATTTTTTTTTTTAAAAATGCATTGTGAACAATGTACAGTTAATGGTTTGTATTTATATTGAATTATCTCATCACACTCCTGACTCACCCATATGCATTCTGTCTCTGGACATGGCTTCCACTGCCTCTTGATGACAAGCAAAGTACACATCAGCTTCTCCACTTGGCCGTCCATCTGGGCCAAACTCAATTAGCACTTTTGACACCACCAACGGGGAGAAGAACTGTGGCAAAATATACAACAGTACATTTATAACACCACACAATGACATGACAAAATAGATTTGAAAACTAGATCAAAAGATTGTTTGTATACCTTGACAATATCTTCTCCAGATGCACTAAATGGGAGGCCCCTCATATGAACATAATGTGATAGCAGGGACGAACTCTGAGGTGATTCTAAAAAGCAGCATGTACATTAATTATCAATTATAAACCTAGAATATAAAGACCAAGAATACATATTGTGTCCTGCAATATTTCTCACCATTTCTATGGGAGTTATTTGCTATAGATGCAAGCCTCCTGGGAGTAGGAGGAGAACTGTGTTGAGGTGAAACTGAATTTGGGCGGTTCCTCCAGCTTGAACGGATCTCATCTCGTTTGCTCGGAAAAACCTCAATGTATCTGAAAGAGTCACAGGTAAAAGGTAAAAAGACCATTAGGGGAAATCCTGCACTCAAAGATGTTTAAAGTTCCCTTTTTCCTTTACCGGTTTCCAATCAATTTACGGTTTCTTCGCAAAGCCTCTTCAAATGCTTCTTCGGAAGTAAACTCAACATATGCTTCACCAGAGTTCCTCCCTTTGTGATCTACAACAATTGTTACGCCATTCTGAACTATATCCAAACCTAAATTATAGGATATAGGTTATGCAGCGATTTGTAAGAGCAGTAAAACATTATTAATACTAAAAAGAATGAAGTAATCACACAGGAACGTCAGAAAAATTTTAGATTTAAAAAGGTGTAGGGTCCACCACCTGTCTCCTTGGAGATTTTCTTGCATTGCACAAAATGCTCCACACTGTACAGCATTACATGAGGACAACAAGAGATACTACCAAACCATGTTACAGGTCAGCCATGTTATACAAACGTGTAATTTAGTTAATAGCAAAATAAGATGTTTAATGTCATACTGTGGAACATTTCAGACAAAGCAAAACCATCTTCATGAGAAAAAAAACAAAACTCATTACACATTTTAGCATACCTGAAAAAAACTGTAGAACATCCGCCTCAGAGGAGGAGTAAGGCAGACCCCGGAGACGTACCACACAATCTGAGGATCCCCCCTCCTCAGCATTTTTTAAGATTGCTTCAGCATCACTGTTGGTAAATTCATAAACTAAAAAAAGATAAAATATGAATACCTATGTATTTGCAACTGTGTAATTTAATTAATGTATCTGTTTTGCTTTTACAACCTTCTACATAGCGAGGACCCAAATATTGTCTGTGCTTCTCCAGGGCTTTTCTGACATCATCTTCATGTTCCACTTCAATGAAGGCTCTTCCTGACGGCCTGCCTGATCGATCAGTGGTAAGGTGAATCCCTTTCACACCATCACGAATTCTGCACTCTGGAGTGTAATAGAAAGAAACCATTGTTAACTTGGTTAACTTAACTTGTTAACATAACTATTGATATAATCATTATTTCGTATTTTGAACTTACCGGAAAAGAAATTTAATAGGTCCTGGGGAGTACAAGACCAGGGCAGACCTTTCACATGAATAATGTAAATCTCTTTTTTCTGCAAATCTGAATCAGACTGGTAATCTGGCAGAGGAGGATACTCATCTTCTATTGGTGACTGCAAATAATAATCATTTATCAAAACATACGCAGTTATATCCCAATTACATTTTAACACTTGGATCATGGGTTGATGTATGTACTGAATGACACAACAGAACTGCTATACACACCTTGGTACAGAAATGAAGACAGCTGCTCCTCGGTACATTCTGCGTCTCACATACACTTTTAATCCTGATATCTCGAAATGACGAGGACAATAACCTGGGCTGGATAAAGCTACGACCACCTGATACATTGGCTTTGATCACTGTGGGTAAGGCTATTTGGGCTACTCTGACACTTCGTTGCAGTAAAAACAGTAGTGATTTATAATGAGAAGTCATATTTAGAGGAGCCAAAAGCGGAAGCCCGATTCACCTTAAAATTACCAGAGTTTGATAAATAATTAGTCTAGATTTTACGCATGTTTTTAGTGTAAATATAACTTATAACTTGGCTAAACTCACGTGTCTCTGTCAAGGGCAGCCTGGTGGATTTTGTACACATTAGCATTTGAGCTAACAGGAAACGGCAGTGTCCGGGTTTTTCAAAATAAATCCGAATGAATGAAGGCGCCATCGTGGAGCTATTACAACCATTCACACATTGACAGATTGATAATTAAGTAAAGAGTTAACACAGAAATTAAAAGGCAGGCCACTGGCTTAGGACCACTTTAGCCATAGTTTCATTTTACGTACAACAACGCTGCCACTTTGCGTTTGGCTGACTTATCTTCACCCACAGCATCCCTGTTAAAAATCTGTTAAAAGACACAGATTTAACACACAGCATAAACAAAAACAAAAGCAAATATCTCATGTAGTAGATGATCTTTACTAAAGATCCCGATAAATTCCTAAGCACATTAATCTAGTGAAGTTTTTTTTTTTTTTTCCATACTTATCTAAAAGACGTGAGCCAGAATAGTATAAGATAGTGATTGTCACGTGACGGCCTTCGTTATTTCCTGCAGTAGAGTGAATCGGTGCTGTGCCGTGCCGTGCTCACTGCTCAGCCTCCCTCCGCCTCTACATTACAGCAGTGTGCTCGCTCTGAACGCACCGACACACATAAACACTCTTTACATGTCCCAGGCCCACCGTGATCCTCGCAGATAGGAGCCTCAGATTGGAGCGCACACTCGTTACCTCTTCTGAATCTTCTGATTGTTGGCGTAGTTACTAGAAAGCTAGTACTCGTAATGGCGACGGCTTCGGTGTCTTCCACTGGTAGCTGCGGCCCCAGCTCCGGGCCAGGTACGGAGCTGATCCGCGGGCAGGCCTTCGACGTCGGGCCTCGCTACACTAACCTCTCGTACATCGGGGAGGGAGCCTACGGGATGGTCTGGTGAGTAAATATGTTTTACCGTCTTTTGTGTACAGCCACTTCTAGTGACATGGACATTTTACTCGTAAAAACTAGGCTAATGCAAACACAAATACTGTAGATATATCATTGTTGGCTAACCAGCAGCACCAAGTCCGCGCTAGTTCCGCCACATCACCAGAAATGTCTTTTGCCTTTTTCATGTTTTATAAAATGATACTGTGGACTTCATTACTTGTCAGATGCACAGAACAATAAACTATACGCACAAGTTTAACTCACAAGTTTTGCTATGCAGCAACAATAGACTGCTACTTGCTTGCAACAAGCTGTCAGCGTTGTCGGTGTTTTTTTTCCCTTGAATTGCCATACACGGGTAATGGGGTGTGTGCTGCTACCCTTGGATTGTACAACCAATATATTTCCCATAGGCATCTTAGCCAGTGCATATTATATTTCGACAAAAGGCTATTATATTTTGAACGTCATCATGCTTATGATTATACTGGCCTGATAAAATTTTGTTGTCGTAATACTAATTTAGAGAATAACTAGAATAACTAGAATAACAGGTTACCAGAAGAAACTATTTCCTTCTTCTCTTTTCCTTACTACGTGTCCTGAACTCGAAGAGCATACATAACATTTATATAAATTGTATTGGTCAAGGTTCACTTATTTTATGATTTTGAAGCACATGGTATGTGGTTTTCAGTCATGTTTACATTACCCTTCTGTACCTCAGGAGGTGATGAGAAGAGAATAGCGCACTGAGTTACAAAAGTTAGTTTCAGTTTGAGGCTTAGTGGGATGATTGTAACCATCATCTGTTATAATACCCTCTTGGCATATCTCACTATTCATAATGTAGATTGATTTCCTTATATGAACATGGATAAACTCCAATATAATAGTGACCAATACTATTATTGCTTAATAGGAAATAATAACTCTTATCTATTAAAAAAAAATGAGAAAAAAAAAAATCTTGTTGGTTCATTTACTGGCTGTAGCGAAGAATGGTACACTTGAAATTAATATTTCTTTATGTATTTATTTTGCTGGACTTTTCCCGGCTCAACCTGTCTGAGCCGTAACCACTGATGGTGTTCAGCTTCGTTCTGCCGTGAGCCGTCCTCTTGAAATGCCACCGTGGCGCCCGTCTCCATGGCAACCCCTCTGATTCTGACATCAGTACCACCACGCTGCAGCCAATGGGAGAAGGAAGGAGAGAATGAGAGCCTTGACACTTTGAAATCCTGTTGTGCAATTCAAGAGGCGATGTAATTTGTGTGATTATAGCGTAGCAACCAAGACGAGCGTGATGACTTCTGGGTTAGGAAGGATGCGATGTCCATCCACACTGTTGCATTAGAAATCAAAGCTTCTGTCCGTTTAGGCATTCATGAACCATCTCATGCTGAAAGATCTGCATTAGTGCTTAATTAGAGACAAAAATGGTTTACAAGGTACTTTGCTGCAGCACTGTCTAACATGATCAGCTTGCATGCATTCTCTTGTGATCTTTTTTTAGACTAGAATATAGTTCTGCCTGGCCCACAGTGTTCAGACTGAAGAGCCTTGGGTGCTGCTGATTGCAAGTCCTTCTGCTCAGAGTGCCTTGTCCAAATGCAGTGTGAGAATCTGACTGTAGAGATGCTTCATTATGAAAAAAGTAATAATCACGATTATTTAATCATCGAGGAATATGATGTTTCATTTGTGCCAAAATGGCTGAGATGCTGCTGAATCGTTATTGTATCACCAATTAAGAAAAAAAACCTGTGGCTCGCGGCATTGTATTCTGTACAAAGCAACTATGGATTCTGCAGGAGAATAAGATTATGGAAAACATGCATAAAGCACTTTTAAATACAACTTCCAGTGGATACAATTATTATAACATGGATTAGCTAAATTTGACATTATGGCCCGTTTTAGAGGTGCATTGCATCAATTTGAAATTTGTCTGTTTAGGTGTAATGTATTAAAAACAGATTAGACTTGATTTACTCTTTGTTTATTATTCACTTTTTTATTTACTTGGTGTATTATTGAGAAATCTACTGACTTGGCTACAATGCACTTATGGTAGATGTATCTCCTTATTTCAGTCCATGTGTGTTCCAGTTAGTCCTTGCAGTCATATGGAACAAAGTTGTCATTAGAATTTGCTTGTTTTTCTTATATTGAGGTAGAACATCATTGACATCAGGATATCATTTATAAATTACAATTTTTTTGGTAATGTTTTTGTGAGTTCAGACCATATTAGAGCTGGAAACCTCTTTCAAATGCTAAATGGAATAATACATCAAAATATGTATGTATGTGCCTGCAATTCTTGCTAAATTTGCTTAATACATCATATTATCATACATCTTCATGCATGGCCGCTAATTTAGTGAAATAACGTCACCATATACCCTGATGAGGTGTAGTTTTCATATTGTATTTTCTTACTGCTGTGTCCACATAATTGTCCTTGTGTTTGTCAGTAAAGTTTGTCTGTAGTCGTGTGAGGGATGCACATATCACATATTTTTAATGCAGCTGTCCTTAAATGTGGGCTTTCACCCCCTTGAACTTTGCCATGGAAACAGAGCAGGCTGTTGCATAACTGTGCGGCTGCAGTGTGAGGCCTTGTATTGTGGTCTCCATGGAAACGCTGTCCCCTGTACTCCTGCATTACGCTCTGAGCATGCTCCCACAGCTGTACAGGTCCAAACTGTGCACCAGTGTGTGTATGGCTCTTATCAGCTGTAAAGATTGTGCAGATAAGACACAGGCTTCATTGCTGTGAGTGTCCTGGGCTTGGCTTTATACTGCCACATTTCAGAAAGACTGTAGGGTGTTTGTCTATGTTTATATAAGTTTAAAAGATTTTTTTAAGCCTTTTTGAGGCTGTTACTAAATGTTTCAATTTGTCAATAGACTAATTTTGAGTAGTCATGCTGAGTTTGTGTGGAGTACGTGTGATTCTGGGGAAGGGCCTTGTCTTTGCTCTGAGCATGAGAAGCTTCTGTTGTAACAGTTACATAGAGAACTGTTTCCTCCCACACACACACGAACACACATGCACACGCAGGAGCACAGGGCTGATACAAATGGAAGAAGGTCACTCATATTTCCTTTGCTTAAGGTGGACACACTTGTGTTTACATCTCCTTAACAACACATTTTTTTTATTTTCTCAGTGTATGTGGGTGCTGTTCAGTCAGGTTGGTTGTTTGTAATAAAATACCTGTTGGGTTTTTGGATGTTAAAGTAAAAATGTGTTTCTTCTGTCCTGTTTCTCACTTATGCAATGACCACATGGCAGGTGTGAATTACCATTGTATTAACATCTTTGTGTATAAGCTGCTCCAATGTACAGTATTTGTAAAGTGTACTCTCACTGCTGCAAGATAGTGCCAGATACATACAGTACAGCAGACGTCTCAGCACTTGGGCCGCATTCCCATACTGTGGAGGAGGTAGTGTCTTCTAACAAGGGCCAAACACCGCTTTATACTCTGTCTGCTGGCACCACCATCTTCCTCTACAACTGAATGTTCCTGTGTATATTTAGAACAGACTAGTGCAAGAAGAGACAATAAAGTATGCTCTTGTATCTCATTACATTTTGATTTTATAATTGAACCCATTGTTTTTCATGTGTCTTTCAGCTCTGCCTATGACCAGGACAACAAAATCCGTGTTGCTATCAAGAAAATCAGCCCCTTCGAGCACCAGACATACTGCCAGCGTACGCTCCGAGAAATCAAGATCCTGCTGCGCTTCAAACACGAGAACATCATTGGAATCAACGACATCATCCGCGCTCCCTCCATTGACCAGATGAAGGATGTGTATCCTTGGGGCTCGTTAAAGCGTCACTGCTGATGTTTCTGAGCAAACATTGTTAAGTGTCCTCTTGCTCTATTCAGATTCAGTACATTGTCACTGATGTTTGGTTACTGTTGAAGAGGGGCTTTTTGTTACATAATAGCCACTTGTCTTCTTGCTTTTGGCAGGCCTCCTATTCACTGTAGCCTAGCAGCCAACTGTTAAATCTTCCACATTGTTGTGTATGTTTTACACAAATGGATCTTATGGTTAAATCCTGAACCAATCCTGAATTTATTTTGGTAATTTCTAACAGAATAATATCCCTATTAGCATCTTTTTATTATCTTGATGGCCATATTATGTGCTAACATTAATAGACTGTAAAATTGGCAGCAGAAGTGCAAAAATATTATTCCATACCCTTATTTGAGAGATTACATTCTACATTTACTTTATTATTTTAATCCGCCCTTTAAATTTATTTTTCATGAGTTTATACTTGCTATTCAGATTCACCATTTTTTGAAAACAAGGGAATTATATCAATTTGATTTATCTCCCTCTAGGTCTGCACAATATATTGCAAGAGAATCTAAGTAACATTTTGAGCTGGCACAATTTTTAGTTTGCAAAGCCCACAATTATTTCAGATAAGAACCTTTATTTGTCCCACAGTTGAGAAATTGCAGTGTTGCAACATACAGCAAGAACAGGAAGAGAAAAGAAATGGACACTCAAAAATCAAGATAAATAAATTAACTTGAAATAAAAAAACAACACTGAAATATAATAAAATAAAACTTAACAGTACCGTACAAAAAGGGTTTTCATTATTATATACAGTGCACCACCTGAATAGGATAAATAGCAGGTACAGTATTGGAGGAGGTGTATTCAGATAATATAATGTTCTCAGCAAGCAATAAAATATCCTGTTTTTTTGTTTGTCTATTTGTTTGTTCTTGTAGCTTCCAACTCTAGAAACCTGTTCAGAAATTCATGGGATGCTGACAATATTTATGAAAAGACTGAAATATAAACTGTTAATTCTCTAACAATTGTTTACTATGTGCACTCCTTTTTAAAATATAACATCAATCCATTCGCAGACACAATACATGCAACTATTTTGTGATTCAAAGCAGCCTTATCTACAACCTCTAGATGTCTTGAATGTTCCTGGTACATGTAAAGATTTAGTTCCTGGTTATTTCCTCAACTTTGTGCAGTTATATTGTCCAGGACCTGATGGAAACTGACCTGTACAAGCTCCTCAAAACCCAACACCTGAGCAACGACCACATTTGTTACTTTCTCTACCAGATTCTACGAGGTCTCAAATACATCCACTCCGCCAACGTCCTGCACCGCGATCTCAAGCCCTCCAACCTCCTGCTCAACACCACATGTGATCTCAAGGTCAACACATTTTTTCTGATTTAAAGATGACATATTATGGTCTTTTGGTTATTTTGTATTCGTCTATAACTCAGAGATCATGATTTGACATTGACGTGTTTTTATTGCTTCAAAAAAATACTTTGAGTACTTTCACTTTAGCTTCACAGTTTGTTTTGCATTTCCGATCACTGATTGAGAGAAAAATCACACATCCACTCACCACAAGAGCTGTGTTTTGCTTTTTCTCAATGATTTTTCACAGCTTGAGTACTGCCAAATATTCTCTAGTAACCAGTTAAAATTAAGTTAAAATTAGTATTCTTGGTGCATGCATTCAGTTAAACAATGGGTCAGCATTGCCTATGACCATTGTATTATGTCTAGTAAGAACAGAACTGTGGCCGAAGTAGGGGGTAGCTGAAAACTGACATTTCTTTAAGCATTCAAGCCTTAGATATAAGATAATACAGGTTTACACTTACCGTGCATGAATCAATGAAAATGTAACTTTGAGCAGGCTTGTGTCAAGGGAGCACGGTTATAGCATGGTTGAAAACTCATGAAAGTCTATTCCTTTTTGTCTGTTTTGTAGATCTGTGATTTTGGTTTGGCCCGTGTGGCTGATCCTGACCACGACCACACTGGTTTCCTCACAGAATATGTAGCCACACGCTGGTACAGAGCACCCGAGATCATGCTCAACTCCAAGGTACACACACTTATTTTCAGACAAAGCAACATAGCATTTTAATCATGAACATAACTGTAATATCTTGTAATTTTAGGGCTATACAAAGTCCATAGACATCTGGTCAGTTGGCTGCATTCTGGCTGAGATGTTATCCAACCGACCAATTTTTCCTGGAAAGCACTATCTGGATCAACTTAACCACATATTGGGTAAAATTAAATATGCCATACAATGAAATAACAATGAATAGTTCAATGTCAATGTTAGCTTGTCAGTCTTTAATGGATTTGCATATTTTTTCCTCAATTTCATAGGAATTCTTGGCTCTCCCTCTCAAGAAGATCTCAATTGCATCATCAACATTAAAGCCAGGAACTACTTATTGTCACTCCCGCTGCGCACTAAAGTTGCCTGGAAACGCCTGTTCCCCCATTCTGACCCTAAAGGTTAAATGTGCAAAATACAATGTTTAAAAAGTGTAGATCAGCATTTTGTATTTCACGATGACAGTAGAGCCCTCTGCTGGTTCAATGATGTAATAATTTTGAGTCCCCATGCCCGTCACTAACTGTGTGTATGTGTGTGTGTGTGTTGCAGCATTGGATCTGCTGGACAAAATGTTGACCTTTAACCCTCACAAAAGGATCGAGGTGGAAGAGGCTCTAGCACATGCCTACTTGGAACAGTACTATGATCCCACAGATGAGGTGTGGACTTTATTTTAACTCTGAAAATGCGTAAAGTTGACAAATGTCTTACATTTATATATTTCTGTGCAGCCTGTTGCTGAGGCACCATTTAAATTTGAGATGGAGCTAGATGATTTACCCAAAGAGACATTAAAGGAGCTCATCTTTGAAGAGACTGCACGTTTCCAGCCGGGCTTTATGTCCTAACACCCTTCACTGGTCAGTCAGATTTTTATAAACTTGGTCATTCTATCTTAGGTTAGTTTTTTTGTTTCCTTTTTACACATTTATCCTATTTTGTTTGACTTTTGTTTGCATTGGATTACATTTTCTGGAAATGTAATCCAATGCAATCCAATCTTATATAAACTTTTATAAACTACTAAAATATCAGAAAACTGAAAACAACTGCATTAATGGAATTTAGATGCCACATATCTTGTAAGCCTTTGGCATGCAATTAAAACAAATCTAATATTAAAAATTTAAATATATGAGGAAACCACTGTGAGATTTGACTCTATTGTGGGATAAATAATTGGTTTAATACTGAAATAATAATGAAATATTAAGTTATAATGTCCTAGAACCAACAGTATGTTGTCACTTTACATACTTCTTCTAACAGTCTGTGATTCTTCTTACATAGGAATCTGTGGACTGGCATCTGGATTGCCACTGCTCCTCCCCACTTCTACTACAACGCAGTAACTTTTGGTTATACCTAAATTTCCTTTTTTGTTGTCCTAATCATCTTGGGTTCCCTTGGGTCTCGCGTGTCAAGGTCACTTTGCTCAGGAATGGCGACCAGACTCAACAAATCAGTCATTTTGTGTGACTCTGTTGGAGGTGGGGGGCGGAGCAGGTCATATCACAGGTTATAGTCCGGGGTGGTATTTGTTTCAAAGCCACGATCAACCATTGTCTGTGTCATTGTCAAAGGCTGTGTGGCTCTGGCTATTCCCTGTGCACCTTTTGTTTAGTACCGTCATAAACTAGCTGTTGTGCTGTGGTGACTTTTAAACAAGTGAGCAACGCTACTCAATCATCATCTTTAGTATTTCATCACCTGTCACACTGTCCCAATGGAGGATGTATATTTTCTTGTTTATAGGAAAACCAACCGATTTATGCAAACGAGTCAGAGTTAGCCAGAGACCTCATGGGCCAAAAGCCATCTCTGAAGAGGCTTCACTCTTCAAAAGCTGTCTATTTTATCATAGTTTATGTATTTTAAATCTTTGACACACACAATAATGTCCCCAAACAAATGTATACAGAAACATATAAACATATATTATATATAGCATAAAAGTCTTAAATATTTTAATGGAATATGTGCAGTTAGAAGATAAATCGGGAATATCTATGCTTTATTTTGAGTATCTATTCATATGCCCTTGTTTGTTTTTGTCTTGACTTCCAGTTGAAGTGAAGTTAATGGAAAATCTAGTAAACACAAAACTAAACTTGTGCTGTGGGTTTTGCCTTGGCTGTGAGAAAGCTGTCTGTTTGCTTCTTTCCGAGCTGTCTTCACCGTGGTTTGACACTGAGTTTATATGTCAAAACATGGTCGTGCCTCCCCTTTGCTCCTTTTTTCAGTCTCTTTTCCAGTCTCTTTTCCACCTTGTTGGAATTCTACTGTGCCCTTTGCATGACTGTTATAAGCTCTGTATACAAAGACGACAATGTTAAGTGCCACTCAAGCCGGGCCAGCCCATCGCGGAGCGCCTGCGCTCTTTTAGTTCTAACTTTTGTGGTATATCACACTTTCCGATCACATGGTGCTTTTGTCCTCTTTTGCTTCATTTTGTCTTTGTTGTAATACAAAAACCGTTCCCTCTCTTTTTAAGGTTTGCATGTAAATCTTTTTGTAAAAGGAGAATAACCATATACACATATAAATATAGTAATGCCAATTATAAACCTATTACCTTTTCCTGTATTTGAGTGAAATTAAGTAACTTTGCACACAAATTTACTTATTATTATGATTATTGCTGAGTGTCAGTTGTACCAAGTAGAAAATGGGCAGTACCACATTTTCACAGCTCTTAACTGCTAATTGAAGACTGTTTAACGAAGAAAAAAAAATGTAATTACACATACATTTTGAAGTTCATCTTTAAATTAATTGGCTAATTTTCAAGCCTTCATGTTGTGTATTTTTTCCATATCTTTTGGTATGTCATCAATTCAGTATTTGTTTTCTATTTTTAATTTGTAACATTGCAATATGCAAAAAATACATCTTAACAAAAACTAATGAAATTCAGTACTACAAAATTCAAGCACTTAATGGTAAAATGGTCAAATCTGACCCCAGTTAAAAGCTATTTTTATAAACCTGTTTTTTCCTCACAACATCATTAGATGTTCTGTATGAACATTTTAACTTTTAATAACTGTTCGTTTTGTTTCCTGTGCATTCTACATTTACAAAAGAAGTTTATTCAAATAGATTATTTGTTGGTTTAAAATGCAAAATAATTTGGTAATGTGGAATATTTGTTTTGGTCTAAATCATTGACAATTAACCCTTTGAAAGCTTCATGAATTTTCATGCAATCATGTAAATTGGCATTTTGCACAAAGCAGAAATTATGTAAATCTTGTACTGTTTAAAGTAATCTGAATGATTTGCTTGAAAATAATCATGTATCCATGAATTTTCAAGTGTGTCTTTACAGCATGTCCAAGGTTTTCAAATTACTTTTTTCTGTGGGTTAACTTGGGAAGCTAATGTAAAATTGGAAGTTTTCCAGGTCAACTTTTATCTTCTTGCACGTTGTAAACAGGACATACTGACTTTGTGCAGAGGTTAACCAATGTAATGCCATTTTTGACCAAAATGTAGTATTATTTTTTTCAAAAATGACTTTGCTCTTACCAAGTTCATCTGATGTGAGATTTCAGGTTGAAGTGTTTCTAATGATCCTCACCTTTGCTCTAGACAGTACACCTGAGTGTCCGTTTGAAATGCACTTCTTCTACAGTAGTTGGGGCTTGTAATCCAAGGTGCCTGCCGGGACTTGACTGGTCTGTAGATACTCTTTTCCGTGTTCAGTGAGAGGGCACTAGAAACCTAGGATTAGTTGTTTTAAGCTTCTGCTGACTCTATGTGCAACCTGTCTGTCTGTGCCTTTTTGATAGTCTTGATATCCAAGATTTGATGTGCAGCTTTTGTTTAGTCGGGGACTTGTTGCCGATATGCTCTATGAAAATGAACACAATCAAAGAGGGGCGGGAGGCATGGTGGGTGGGAATGCTTTTTCATTTCTGTAAAATTTTAAGAGATGTGTTGCCACAACCGTGATTTGTGACTATATTGAAAAAAATGAAACAAACATTTATATTTTTGATGCTTTCCTTATTCCTTGAGCCTTTTCTTTTGATGTTTTTGTGCAAATATTTTTATTGTAAAAATGAATGTTTCTATCAGACACTAATCTTGTTTGAAATGTCTTCAGTGGAACTACTTCACTCTGTATGTTTTGATCAATATAAACCTTTAATTGTGTACTTAACATTTTGAAGAAAAGAGGTCTTTGGTTGTATTTTAAAAATGTTCTGTTAGACCTGCCATAGTAATTGTTTGAAATGAGTCAAGTTTTACTTTGCTGTTGTGTGAAGGATTTGACTTGAATGAAGCATTTCTTTGCTATTAAAACTGTCACTTTGAATTGGTGTTGAACTTTTATATTTGGCCTAAGCCATTTAGCATGACTTTTATCTTACAGTTTATACTTTTATCTTGTTAGCTGCTAACAAAGTAACCATTCATGTATTGTTATAAGTAATCTACAAGAAATTAATTTAATAATATTCTGTAAATAGACCTACCAACATGCAAACGATGTTACGGAAACTCAGCACTGCCACCTAGTGACCGCCTCAGCTGAGCCCTTCCTCTGTGGCTGCGTGTACAGTTCAGGAGACAGGTTAGGGTACATTTCAGGGTACATGTTGGGGTATATGTTAGGGTACATGTTAGGGTACAGTTCAGGGTATTTCCTCACCAGTTCCTCACGTCACGTCACTCAATATGACACACACGAGCTGACTGATAAAAGCGGGAATGCTTCAGAACAAGGTAAGGGACTTTTACTTTTTATATTCTTAAATAAAATTATGTCATAGCTCTGGGGTTTTAATTAATTCGTCTGTTAATTTTATTTTACGTTTTTTATGAGTAGCTGCCTCGGCCTAGTTTACAGCAGTTTAACTACTTTTATATTTGCACATACATCTGGAGCATATCTAATGCTGGTTGGCTAATAATAAAATGTGTTTTCAGCCTTAAGGCTTATCATGCTCCACAGTGTCAGTAAATAATTGTTACTAGACAATCACAGGGCTACCAGGCGGGATCCGGTATGTTCCCACGTTTGTTTGTTGCCTTTTCAGATAAAAATACACATTTTTATTTCTCATTATTTTCCCACTATGATTTTGGACTTGCCACTAGAGGTCACTGCTGCTTAAGCTTTTTCCTCAGATCTGATGTTAAGTTCTTGTATTCTTTATTAGAAGTTATACATGACTCAGATCTTCTACTTTACTACAAATGTAGTTGAGTTCCTTTTGAAATTTTCCTTTTTCCAGGCGAGATTTGAGGTCTCCAATTTCCTTCAGTGTTTCGATGGCATCGTGTACAGACTTGAATCCTAAATAAAAAACATAGCAAGTGTCAACCTTTTCTGGTGTAAATCTTCATAACTTCACCTTCAATGTATCAGTTATGTTAGTTAGTGTAGTGTATATGTCTTAATATAAACCCTTTTTGTAATTCTTGTAAAATGCACAAACTTGCCTGATGAAATTACAAAACTAGGAAAAAGACATTGAAGATTAATTATGTCATATTAATTGGATTTTGACCCAGGAAGTTAAAGGGTATAGAGACATTATGTCTATCCTAGAGTGTCTATAATATTTATGACACTTATCATTTATACATGGTGTATTCTGCTCCATGTCGTCCTCTTCTGAGGTGCAGGGTGAGGGATGGGCGGCTCTGCTGAACAGAGCTTTGGCTGAGGGATGATGTACTGTGCAGTTTAACTCTGCTCTTATTTAGTGAGGCAGCCTTCGACCTGCTTGTATGAAGCGTGTCTGTGAACGCAGAGATCTACTGCCAGGACTCAGGGGGGAAATGAGTTTTGAGTTGGCTGTGTTCTGAGACTGCCATAGACACCCAACACTGAGTTTCCTGGTTTATCATGTGCATTAGCCAGGCTATGGCAGCTACAGGATAAAACCACATCTCATACACTTTATATTTAACTGGCTGTTTCCTTCAGGGTTAGCTCTACAAATCACTTGCCTTCTGAATCCAAACATGAATATAGTGGTGTCCCGAAAGGCATCGTGTGCAAAATATATACCTACATAAATGCAAAGCATCCGGTACTGCAACACTAAATGTTGAACAGCAATAACTTCTGTCCATAAAAATAGGGTGCTGTACAAAATGTAGACTTCTCACTTATAGGTTTATAGGGAACCAGGGGTGTAGATATTTTGTTATTCTTCAGAATTGTCTTAAATTCACAAAAGAATATTTAATACATATTGTTATAAAATGTCTTAAATAGTTTTTTTTTAAGACAGAGTGAACTACATAGACCACGACTGTTATTAAGTACTTTTAAGTCTTATTTTTGTATTACAGTATAACAGTACCAAAGGCTTATCATGGGATTTTAAGTAAAAAGTAGCATGTTCATTTTGTATGCCTCCACAAATATCAGAATTAATATCATACCCTGAGATGCATATCAAGAAAATATTGTACCGAGAGATTTGGATAATGTTTAGTTGTTACTTGAATTTTGCATTTCCACTTCAAAGGCTTTTCAAACTGTTGAAAATGTCACTGAAATTAATATGACAATAAATGACTGGTCGGAACATTTTATTATGTATAATATTGTGATATTGTGAGCCTCCCCACCATATAGTGAGCTTTTCCCACAATATCACAATAAATGTTGCACCGTGAGATTCATACCGTGACAATATCGTATCGTGAGACTTGGATATCGTTACACCCCTAGTGTGTATACATTTTCCCTGACGTGGCGTTTGGGTGGACAGATGCAGCTTGTGTTTGCTTGCTCCTGACAGTGTGTGGCAGACAGACCTTTGTGGTAGTTGTGTTTGAGCAGCTGCACTTCATGATGGAGGATCTTCTCTAGTGCTTCCACCTTGTTGCTGAGTCTGGTCTCCATGTTTTTGAGCCTCTGGGTTTGATTGCACACAGCCTGCTCCTGCTGACTTCTCAACTGCTCCAGATCACTTCCAGCGACCTGCAGTCTGTCGAGTAGTCCACGCTCTGCCTCCTGCTACAATTTCAGCACAATAACTAATAAGTGTTGACTAGTGAGTCAAAATTTTTGCCACTTTTACTCTACAAAAGCTCTGCTAACCAAATTCTCATGGAGTAAACAACATTAACCCCAACTTCAATATTTTTATGATACTGACTGCGACAACCATCTATAACCAGCTTTATTTAACTTTATTTTATTTCAGTATTGATACGTTCAACAATTTCAGCATATGTTCTACTCCAGTCAAAATGTCCTCTTTAGTGCCGTTATTACACACTTAGAAGCTTACAGTTATGAGTAAAAAAATGTCCAGTTTAATAAATAGAAAATAGCTACTACTTCTTCATTCATCGGTATATTTTTGCTTTTATTAAATAAAAAAATAAAATACCATATTTTTTTGTAGTTGCAGATGGCTTTGTTCAAATGACTGGACACAGTGCTGAATCTGTTGTTCTGTCCATTTCTTTAGTGTATTGGACTGCTTCACAACTTCCATAATTTTTTCAGACAGTCTGCAGAGCACAGAGGAGTTTTGGGTTAGGATGAGACCCTTTAGTTAGTTGTCATGACTATATTTACAATTCAAAAATAATGATAGTTTTACTTATGTATATGTAGCGCCTATAAACAAATTTGCTTTATGCTGAGTGTACTTAGCCTCATAAGTCAAATGATAAAACTGAAGTGAAGAGGTAACGGGATAGTCTTGTGCTGTTACCTCTTCACTTCAGTCTTCACTCTTTTGACATAATGGAGCTTATGACAGCTGTTGTTTTTTCTTTTTGTAATAAAACAGCATCCAGTTGGGCTACATATTGTAGACCAGGGGTACGCTGGGAGCTGTTTTGACTTATACTATCAACAAGGACTTGTCACTTTTTCTATAATCAGAATTTAAGGAAATTATACAATGATTAGTGTTGCAAACTTGACCTTGTCGTCCATCAGATTTTCAATATAAAGAGAGTGCGAGACCTCTCACACAAAAGACCATTCTGTGGTGTGATTTTCACACGTGTGCTGTGCTTTGTTTACTGCCCATCCAGGAAAATTAGCAGGATTAGGTATTGGTCCTATTACATCGGTTCAATTGGGCCTTTATTTGAATGCAATGGGACCATTTTCTGACTGATGTAGGCCCAGGGTTTCTCATAATCTTTGAACTTGAATTCTTGCAAAGATGTTTTGTAGTTACTTGCAGGATAAATAAGTTTCATAACAAATCAAATTTGTTAACCGTGTTTTGAGAGAACCTATACTGACGATATTTAAAGCCACAGTATCAGTAGCAGATCCCTATTGCATTGCTGCATTTCACCTTTCAATCTCTCAATCTACTGCAAATGTATCAAAGCCACTATTCATTTGGAACACAGTATTATAAATAGCACAGTATATAAATGTATCCTTACTGGGTTTCTAGTTTTCCAACTCGGTTTTGCATCTCTGACACGAAGCTCCTTTGGACCTGGTACACTTCTGCCAAAGAAGCCTCCAATCGGCCAAAGTCACGCTGCAGCTGAACATAAGCAAGCCCACAACATAAATACTTTGTAATGTAATACTGTAATATCTTCTCAATGTATGTATCTGTAACATGACCTCTCCCCTTCGCTATTTGTGCTGAGTCTAGGATAACAGGCTCCAGTGTGACTCCAGAACTAGCTCTACTCCTCTTTCTCTGCATTTTCAATTATCTTTATGGCACATGCTTGACCACTGCTCCAAAGCTAATGTGCTCCTAGTGATTTACTCGCCACTAAAACTGAGAGTGAAGAGTGGAAGTGGCAGCCCAGGCCTGTTAGTGTGACGTGACTATTGCATTTAGTGGCAGCATCCACTCTCTGCCAACTGCATGTGTGTAGTAGGTCCAAAGAATCGACACCCAACTGATACTAAAACAAGTGCTGGAATATTAATTTGAACAAATACTGGAACATAACAGATTTTTACATTTTCTATATAGTTTAAGAAGTATATCTTGACCTCAGAAGTAAAATGAGACCATATGATAAAATAAGCTTGGTGCATTTATGTACCTTTTCTGGTGGAGGGTCCGTCAAATGCTACTGCTTTGGTTGGAATGCTTCACAATATGGCTATTTCTATCATCATGGGGAACAAACCAGACCGAGTTACAGTGCAGATCTGTGGAGAGGCAATCCATTTCGCAATCCGAATCCCTGTTTTTCTAGGTATTTATGAGTTATAAAACCACTTCTAATTGATTCAATGTTAGCTACAGCTGTTTAATGTCATACTGTGGAACATTCCAGGCAGAGGAGTTACATACAGTATCCATAGAAACAAGCAGGTGATGGACCCCCAAAACAAAAAGTTACCTTTAACTTTTATTATTCTGTATTATTAGTATATTATTGTATTATATTAATTGTATCTTAATGTCATAAAATTTGATTATCTGGATATGAAAAAGAAAAGAAAAAGAAATTCTCTACTACATTATACCTTGTTTAATTATAGGCAGTATCATATTAAATTCCAAGCTTTTTTCAAAATCATGTATAATGGAAACAGAGTGTGCAGTACAGACTTCCAGTGCTTTAAATAAATCAAAACCTCACCTTAACATGCATCTCTTTAATCCTGAGCTCCACAGCTGATCGGAGCTGGCTCACCTCCTGCTGCAGATGCATCACCTGCCTCTCTGTGGTCTTCACTTCAGCACTCAGCTGCACCAGGCTCGCGTCACACCTGAGGACACAAGATACACATGGATGACTCCAAAGGTACAGTGCAACTAAGCAAAGACACTGTTCACTTAAGGTTTTTTTAAACACTGGCGACTAATCCAAACTATGACTGAGTATCTATGTATCTATATAGGGTCTGGTATGCAAGATTTTTCTGGGGGTCTTTAATAGCTCTCTACAGTTCACAGATCTATTATTTTTTATTAGATACCAATTTATGTTCTTGTCCTGGTTTATAGATACATTTTGCCATAGCGTAGTATCTTGGCGCTACTTGGAAAGCTAAATATCTTGTGACTACTGATCTAATTGTGTAATAGAAAAGTGCTAACAGTCATGTCCTGCAAGCTCTGTGATGCAAAGGGAAAACAATATGCGCGACTTGTGACTAAATGTTATAAATGAATTGTACTTTCTTGATTGCTGTTATAGACATACCTGGTTACTCGTCCCCTCAGGTCCCCAATACCATCCATGCTTTTGTTGTCAAGCCTTTGAACAGCCTGTGTAGTCCCACTTGTAACCCAGTCTCGCTCTGCTATTTGCTGCTGCAGGCACTTCTCAGATAAAACACAAACATTTACACCTTTATTTTATTATACGTATAGTCAAGTCCCCCATCTTTCAGCCTTTGTCAGATATAATGTATGGAGTATGTTCATTTTGACGTATTTTTAGCAAATAGCAATAGTACTCGTATGTGTAATAGGAGCCAGTGGGGATATGGCTGTTGTTCATTTAAATGCATTATTCATTTATGGCTTGAATTATTACTTGCTTAGAAGAAGTAAAGACATCCACATCATTTATCTTAATGGGTGAAATGGTTTGCACTATTGCAGCTATGCATGTTGATTCACACATATCATATTTAAATTAAACACAAATTAATCCTAAACATTCTGTTCACACAAATACTTCTAGTTTAATATTGAAAAATGTGTGTTTAATTTTCTTTCTTGTATTATTTTTTATTAGATTTATTTTATTATTTAACCAGTAACCATTGGGCAGGATCAAGGGAGTTCAACTGACTTTTCAGGCAGCCTCATACCGGTGACTGGAGCGGCCTTGTGAGCGAGTTGTCCAGTGATACAGATTGACCCTGAATACAGTTTGCAAGTGCTGTACCTGCACATTGACACTGAGCTGCTGGACGATGCGTGTGATGGTGAGGATGTGACTCTGCAGCAGTGTTCGGGACAGAGCCTCTGCCTGGGCATTTCCCTCACATCTCTGCAGACCAGTGGACACTTCCTCCTTGATCCTGAACGCCTGCTCCAGCAGCACAGCCAGAGCCCTGTCCTCACCACGCCCCACCAGGACATCACTCCTCACAGGGAAAAAGCAGAAACCAGTTTAGTCATTCACATAACAGAGCTCACATCCATGTAACAGAGAAAGACACAATAGGACTTTGTGTAGCCTTAGGTCGTCCCTGAACCAAATCTGTTATTGGTGTGATGTAATCGTGTCCCGTGATGTGAGGTCAGCCTTCATATTTATTTTTTATTTGTGTGATTCACCACGTTGTTAGAAAAGGTCACCATTGGCTCCCCAATGTAATTCAATCCATTTGTTCAAGAAACAAAAAAATTACGAGTGTAGAGTTCAGTCTAATCTCTTACCTCTGGTTGGTGTGATGCGAAGGCCCAAGCACATTCGACATTCTAGAGCAAAGATGAAATGCATTGTTAATGGGGCTGATAAATGTGCACTGCTTACTGAAACAAGGCAACCAAAGAGTAAGACAATACACTAGACTTTTTATTACATTAACTTATTACAACCAGTTATTACTTTTTAAAAAATAAAATAAAAAAGTAAATAATTTGTAGCAAATTTCATGCATTATTATGCAGCAGCAGATTAATGTTGCTACTGATGTAATGACTGACAAATGTTTTTATTCTACTAGTACACATTAACAGCCCGGGAATTTACAACAAATTTTCAAAATTGAAATGAATTTCAAATAAACATTTCATCATCATTAGCTAGAACTTCTCTTAAAGCCCATTTCTGTAGGAGAAATTTCAGACTCATGTTCTGGTGCAAACATGAGGTGACATTTGCAGTTTATCTACTGATCTGTCACTGACACATCATCATCGCCCACAATGGTGCCTCTACCAGTGGTTTAAGATAAAAATTTTGCAAAGGACGACCAATGAAATTGGGGGAGCTGAATTTAAAGAAAACATTAACAAAAAGAGTTTTAGGCCTGGCCGGATTTAAAGTTATGGGATCACAGAAGCAGAGTGAGCCCTGTTTATGAAAGTACAACAAAATAACAAAAAGTTTCACACTAGAACAAAGAAAAATTACCTACGATAAATATTGCCCTCCCCTCTCCAAAATGATTGTTCCATCTATCAAGTAGAACAATAAGTCGATAATTATCTTGAAAGGCCTAATTACTCTAGACAAAAGGAGGAAAAAGTGAACATTTCTGTCAATCTTATAACTCTCTTTTTCAACCCAGAAGCAGATAATGTCTGTGCAACAACGGGCTTAAGAAGTTATAATGGAAGTCAATGGGTTTGACTGAGAAGGATACAAACCTAGGCCAATTAACAGCAAAATAACCCTCCAAAATGGATGCAAACAATCCCCAGAGAGAAATACATACAAATGGAACCTCTATTCTGTACCTTAGAAATAAACCTATTATCTATCTTACTCTATCTTAATCTTACTCTTAGTCTATTTGCCTCAAGATCAATAAAGTCTCTTTAATAGACAGAATATAGAGAATAGGATAGAACAACTGCATTCTTTCTGTGTTTATTCCACAATCATTAATTTGTGAATACTCACGGGCAGCTTGAGTGTCTTTTAGTGCTTGTTTAGGTTGTCACTTGGTAACGCTACAGACTCCTTCAGTGGGTTGGTCCATCTGTCAGAGTGGATTTGTCACATGTGATGAAAACTGCGCACTCAGCAAACCACTTGACCAGGCAGTTATAACTCCATTTAAAATAGTTGCTAAAAGCTTTTTGAATTAACTATTTAGATGTTGGAGCACAGCCTTTTATTAATAGATATCAAAACCACAAGTTAGTTCACACATAATAATTTAGTAAAAGATAGTGATGCAATGTCATAGTGCCAGCTATATTTAATTAAAACTTGAATTTATGAGTATTGATAGTGCATTCTATTTCCATTATGCTAACCAAGATTAACTGTTATTACCTGGTCTATACACGATGCTTATTATTTATCTTAGCCCTAATAAATCTAAATCCAGTTTTTTCTTACTGAGCTTCCTGTATGGAATAAAGTCGTAAAATCAACCTTTCTTTTTCTTATTTGACATAACACCAGAAAAGTCTATTAGAGTTTGACACATAGATTATATACGTCTGGACGTTTTTCAGCAGGCCAATGCTGGCTCATCGGTTCTCTATATAAACCTATAGGAAATGCCAGTAACAACGCAGTGTTTGGCTCTCTCTCTTTCATCTCCATTAGGACTTAGGGCTTCTTGCAGTAGCCAGATTTTTTACAAGGGACATTGCTCATATTGCCCATAGACAAGGCATATACAGTCTAACTTGTTACAGCATTGCTTCCGTTAATCATACAACTTAGGTGTCTAGTTTGTCCTTTACCCAGGGCCAGTGCTGCTTTAAAATACAGCCATCGCACATCACTTTCTCATGTGTCAAGGCTGTGACAAAGTGGCTTCATCAATGTCAGTTAAATCAGCATAAGGGTTTTGAATTGAATCTAAATATATATTTAGGGATCATCATGTTCCATGCATTTGTTATGGAGAAGACTATTCATCAATATGAAGCAAGATGAGAGCTGTAAAAGTGACTGTTTACATCACAGACACAGGGGAATACTGTGAAAGGATACAGTGAGGAAGATGCCAAAAACAGTAAAACACATTTAGGCTGTGTTGACTTTCAGGGTACAGACATATTCATCCTTAGCTCTGCACTGGATGGGAAGGCACATGTGGTGAGTTGACTACAAACCTACACATCACCACGGGCATGGGGGGACGTGTTATGCAATAGCAGTGGGTTTGCAGCCAAGAGACACGGCTGACCAGAGGGAGGCGCGGTGCACTCTCATCCTGCATTTTAAATAGAGCAATTAACAGTGAAGTTTAATACCATGAGAGTAGATCAGTGCGACGGAGATCCGCAACGTCCAATCTAAGACCTTCTTTTTTTAATTTTTTTCTTTTTTAATTTTTTTTTTACTGGACGAAGTCGACGCTCAGCACCACCACAGGACAACTTTATTGACCCGTTTTACAATTTGGAATATTGGATGACTTAATTTATAGTGTCGGCTTCAAGGGAGTCGTAAAGGTTCGTTGGAGGATAAACTGCCTTTTCTACTCGGCGTCTCTGGACCACTCAGCTGATCATCAGGGGAAGCATCGTCTCACCACACGCAGTGGGGCTCTCAGGCTGGCTGGCTGCTGTTCGGGCACTATGGATCAAAAATCACCGAAGGCCGAGCCCGGTCCAGAATCTATGTCCTATCAACGAAGGATGTGGAAGAATTTCCAGGAGAAAACTAAGCCATGGCTGAGCCCCAAACTGGGATCTGAAAGACGCGGTGGCGGTGGTGCTGAGGGGAGTAAAAAGGAATCAGGGTTATGGATGTTTAAGCGGAAGAAAAAACAATTGGACCGCGTGTTTTCATCGTCTCAGCCCAATTTATCCCAGTCCTTTGAAGACAAGAAGTCTTATGGTTTGGAGTCGGGTCCCAGCACGAGCAGCGGCGGACAGCGCCTGCTCGAGCCCCTCGGCACTGCGTCTGGCGCCACGGGAAGTAAACCAGAGTTATCGGCTCACGGAAGTCCTAAACTGGCAGTATCCCTGATTATGCATCAACAGAAGAGCTCATCTCTCGGCTCGGCATGCTTTGAGAAACTGGTGGTTGAGCCGGCTGCTCTAGTGGCAGAAGAAGAGCAGCTGCGTAAAAACGCAAGTGATTCTGTGAGTAAAAACACGTGCAGTCAGTGAGATACACTTTAGTGATTACAGTTTATGATTCTACTAAAGGGCATCAACTCTAACAATATGGAGTAAATTATAAGATCAAAGATGTATGAAACTGGGTTATTATCGGTGCAGCGCTTGCGTCATGTGACGCGCACGTCGACCGTGAGTGCGCGGTTCCTTCCCATTGCCCCGTAGAGTGGAATAGTTAGCCATAGCTGTTGAGCAGCACATTTACAATGCCGAATATGCCATAAGTAGTCTAGAGATCACAGGGTGACTCTTTGGCCACATGTCATCGTCACAGTGCTCTTGTGCCGCGCATGTTCCCACTCCCCGGAGCAGCCTCGCCTCTCAGCATGTGTCAGTCCCAGTGTCCTTGAGCATCGCGGCTGCATCAGACTCACTGATGGCTCGTTGTGGTCTGGAGCTCCCCGTGCTTACTCGTTTTCATGACAGATGATTACTTTGGTAGAGATGTAGCTGTAATGCTACAGATTGGCACGGCAGGTCCAATGCAGTGAGTGCACCTCACCGCGACATGCTGAGTCAGAGAGTCAGAGTCACCATGTGACAAGCAACTGAGAGCTAGGAGGAATTAGCCCAATTAGAGAAAACACAAACGGATGACTCTGTATAATGTGTTTTTTCTCTGTTGTGAAATCTGCCAGTGCGTAATCTTTACCGATCAGTGACGGACCAGATGCACTTGTTGTTTACAGTAGTCTGCCCTATGTGGGTCAGTGCGGCTTGGGAACTACTGAAGCTTGACTATTAAACACAATAAGACATTAACCCCAAATGCCTCTTAATTCAAAATTAGATGGTTGCATTCATTTAAAATAACATTAAAAGAAAAGAGTGATGTGAATTGAATATGTCAAATGCAAACATTCTGTAAATGTGCCCTGGAGTTTGTGGCACTATGCAATTTGTTTTTAATAAGTCAGCAACAATTTCTCTAGGCAGTAACTTAATAGTTCTTTTCTAATACAGTATTAGTTGAGTGTGTAGTACTATAACTTCACATTACTTAAATGAAAGCTCACCGCTCCAGGCTCCAATTTCATAAATGGGTTGAGAATTTATAAATCACTATGAGCAAGAAATCACTTTCAGTCACTACTGAAAGAATATTGGAACAATTCAGTGGCACAGTTTAACTAAGGCTAAGAAAATGATCATTCATAATGTACATTCAAACTGTGGCTGAAAAGTTATAATTTGAAGCAAATACGACACATGTTGAACACCAGTATTTTGAACAGTGCTATGAGAATGCATTCACTACTGTGTTCTTTTTTTTTAAATTTTGCTCTAAATTAAGCATAGAATCCATCACAGACAGTTGATTATCCATCCATCCATTTTCTCCCGCTTAATCCAGCTGGGTCGCGGGGGCAGCACGCTGCCCATTACTCTATGCACCAGACCCTATGAACCCCTCTGCAGGTGGTGAGCCCACAGGAGGGAGGGACTCCCCGCCGATCCCTTGTTGTACACTGTTCATAGGGTGTTGCATGTTTTTGGTTGATGGGGGGAAACCGGAGTACCCGGAGGAAACCCATCCAGACACAGGGAGGAAACATGCAAACTCCACACAGAAAGGCCCGGGTGACCCGGGGATCGAACCCACAACCTTCTTGCTGTGAGGCCTGAGTGTTGCCACTCAGCCACTGTGCCGCCCAGTTGACAGTTGATTATTCCCTTCTCAATCATTAAATATTTTCACTTCACTGACCTAAAATGACCTTATTTTCACTGCAGTGAAAAATAAATCTTGCATTTTGAGTTAACTCTAACTAACATTTTGATATAACTCTACTACCCTACTAATACTTAAACCTTAACAATATTTATGAACTTTTCTTTCATGGTTACTAATACATGCACTGATGACATTTAGTTATTTTTTTCCTATTCAGTCGATACACTATCCAATTCATTTTAAAATAAGAGGATGGCTAATTAATTTTTGGCCCTTAGCAAAACACATTGTTAACATATATTTTGTGCATGTTGCGATACTAGAGCCATTACATCTGAACTAGTTGCATACAATACATTACGAAACACAGCTGGGAGAAAGAAACTGACAAGCATTTGAGCGATACTCAACTTGCAGCTCCTTGGGACCTTTGCCAGGAAAAATAAAACACTCTCAGGATGCTAACAGCAATTTGATTGACAGGAGATAAAGATGCTGATGATGGGCTGAGCTGTCAGTTTGTAGCCAAGTGTCTTGTGGTATTCACTGGCAAATATGTCTATTGGCTGTTGATCCCGCCTTAATAATGGTGAGGGTACATGTTTTATGAATGAGTATACTATGATTATTACCAAGCATGTAGATTGTCAAGTTGAAATAATATTTGATTTGTTTTCTAAATTATTACTTTTACTTTTTTTCAAGCGCCATAATAGAAATCTGCTGCAGCATTTGTTAGTTCAGTTCACTTCAGTTTGTTTATTTGAACAACATATATGTTTTTACATTATGATAGAATAGTGCAAGCCAAATTGTGTGATATCTGATTGGCCTGCAGGTGGCGCCCTTGAATTATTCCCATGGGGGTAAGTCCAGGTATACAGGGGCGTTGCCTGATGACATAATTGTTATAACTTGTTTTTTGACCACCACCATAAGGAGGGTTTTTTGTCCTTGTTGTTGTTTAATTTGCTTTCTCAGCTCAAGGACCCTTGGACTTATGTAAAGAATGATAATTAGATACAATAACTATCCTAAGTGCACCATGTGCCCATCTCAGTGGCACAGGTTCAGTCTAGTAAGTGTACAGTCAGAGTAAGTGTAAACTTGTATACTCTTACCTTTGTTAAATAATCAATTTACACACAAGCACTAACTTCACACATTCACACATTTCTTGTCACAGAAGTGACACTACACTGTTTTCCAGCTGACGTCTCCAGGATGGCCGTTGCTCTTCACAGATCTAATGCTGATCTTTTCAAACACTTTTGTGCTACAGCAGCTCATCTGCTTTGCATCATGCACTTATTTGCATTAGAGCTGTTGTCCTTTTTTGTTTGGTAAATGGATGAATTAATATTAGTGTTAGTTGCTTTATTTTATATATGTGTAACATCATAGAGGAGAATGTAAGGTGTGAGTTAGCTGGAGTTTAATTCACCTGTTCACTCAGAAATATGCTCTTTGCTTGTACTTCCTTGTGTATATAGTTTTTGTGCTTTTAAAAAGTGAGAACTACAGAGCCATATAGTCTTTAACCGACAGCTGTATATAAATACCACACTGGCAAGTGTATGTGATAATTGAATATCGAACACAGGTTCAGTGTGGATTCTGTAAGATTCTCAGGTTCTATGGCACTAGACCTTTACAGGCATCCTTTCATGTTTGCTTGAATAATGTGCATTGGATGAACACATTTTCACCAAGAATCAAACAAAAACAACCAACCAGTAACCATAAATTAATATGAATTAGACTTATTTGTCACTGATTTATGATTCTATAAAAACTACAAATAGTAAACTGCGTAACCCATCTGTCTGTGGGTTTAACTAGGGAGCCAATAGAAATGTCAGCTTTTGGGGATCAATAAACAGCACAAGACAATTTACTTTCCAGGTTTAAAAGGTTTACTAACCTGTGCCACATAGATTTATTGTGTTTTTTGACCAAAACTTCAACTCCAAAAGTATAAATCACTGAGGTTTATGTTCACCAAGAGATAAAACTGGTATTTTGCTTTCTTGCTGTTGACCTTTAATGAACAGTACTCCTCTGGGCATAAATACCGAACTTGGTTTAACATTTGCATGTATTTATTTGAAAGTAGTAGTAGTTCAGTTTTGTTGCACAGATGAAAGCCCAAGACACACCGGACATAAGAGACCATTAATGCACACAGGTGGGTTGTGGTTTATTCTCATAGAACACAACATGTAATGACCAAAGGCTTTGGGATGCTTTCCATATTCCCCATGCTAATGAATCATACATCATTTGCAACTCAATGTGGACCCCACATCCTAAGTGGTGAGTGGATATTGAATATTTGCAAATGAGGTTTTCCTGCAACAAAGATGAAGAGTCCTACTCATCAGTGAATCTCTGTCCTGTGGAATCAATGCAAATTCTGCAGCTTTCTGAAAGATGATCCTATTGTCAGAAAGAAATTTTGTTTTACATTATGCTAGATTACATTATGCATTATGTTAGATGCTAAGAAACAAAAATAACTATTCATATATTTAAAATTTGTGGGCACATTATTTGTTATTATAGATTGTTTGAATCACACTATAAAAAATAGATTAATAAATAAATAGATTAATATAAATAGACCAATGCCATAGCTGAAGTCATGGTGCAGTAGAGCAACTTCAATCACTTATGATTGTCTTTGTCATTTTCATAGTGCAAAGGTTTAAACAGTTTCCCTTCATATACTGAAGTCAAAGTAACAGTGTCTGTAACCAAACTTAAAAAGTGTATAGTATGTGTTTATAAGTGCACATAAGTGTTTGATCCTGCTGTGTTATTATATGAATGCCTTAAAGCAGTTTGCTGTGTGGATATTATGGCCTGCTTTTTATTATTGTATTTTCCCCTGGCTTATTATCTCCCTCACTATTCTTCAGCTCTACAGTCAGTACACAATTTTGTGCTTCACTGGTCCAAAAGTGATTAATTTTACACAATTCAACATATAGAAGGCCTTATTTAGAACTAGGCAAGTGGATACAATTGTTGAAATGTGTTATTTTTGTTAATTCATTAATAATTAGATTTTTGTGCAAGATTTTGGCACAAGTTGAAATAAATATAATCCCTGGCTGTGTCTCTCTCTCTCTAGTGTGGCTGAGCGGGCCTAGTTGGAACATTAGGGACTTAGCACCCTCTATTGGTGACAGCTAATAATTTGAAGCATTGGTGACAAACTGACAGGATGTCCATTTGTACTCAGGTCCTTTCCTACTGATGGACAGGGTCTCCATTTTGAAGGTATAAAAGTCACACATCATCAAGTTCTTTTAGATTTTGCGGATTCTTCTACTTCTTCTTCCTCTTCTTCTTCTTCTTCTTCTTCTTCTTCTTCTTCTTCTTCTTCTTCTTCTTTCTCTTCTTCCTCTTATTATTATTATTAGTATGAGTATTTATTTATTTGTAAAGGGACAAAACATATTAAAGATTATAGCCAGCATGGCTAAGTTTGCCTTTATATTATATTTATCAAATCTATTTATAAGCCATAACCATTGTCTTGCATTTCAAATTATATGTAAAGCATTTTAAATGACTTATGCAAAACCACTGATGCGAGTTCATTGTGCAGTCAACAGTTGTACATGTTTAAAGCAAGTTTAAAGAAACCTTTCTACAACTGGCATGCATTATGACCATTTACTCATTTAATTTAGATTGAAAGGGCCCATATTCTGACTTCTGACTTCTGCACCATTACAATTCTAATAGCGGATATCGGCACACGATACTGAAAAAAATGCTGGATTGGCTTTCAAAAATCTCTTCAGCCGATGACTAGACATACAATTGATGTAATCAGACAAATTATTGTTAGCATTTGGCCCGGAAAGCCTCATAAGGTTTGAACATTTATTTATACAAAGGTCAGTAGTTAACTGAGTGTTAAATAACAGTTACATACAACTTCCTTATTAGTTTTGTCTTATTTTATTTTAGTTAAATTAAATAAATGCTATTCAGTCTCTGCACTGGTATAGGGTATAGGGTTGTTATAGCCAAGTTTAATATAGTTAATTTTTGAACTTTACCACTGCAACACCAAAATCAATTTCTATTTTTAATTTTTTGTGGATTTCTAAGGCTTGATATATGTATAGAAAAGTATTGATTATGCAAGAGAAATATTGGCCAAGAAAAAAAAAAAATCAATCAATATCAGATGATATCAGATTTGATATTCTGTTACTAGGACACATTTACATCAACAGTTAAATTAGCTTCAATTGTGTGTCTCTCCTCTTGGAACAGGTGGCTGCTGTGATTATAACTGCAGGCCCTGGCGTTCTATGAAAAGAAATGTCCCTTCACACTTCACAGCATTGCTCATCATTTTTGTTCGATTCATTATGGAGCTTCTGGCTGTTTCGTGTTTCAGTGTAATAATATTTTCCCATTGTTTGTGTAATGTGTTATATTTTACCTCACCTATGTCCCAGACTGCACATGTGTAAAATCTATACTAAGACTTGTGAGTATGTTGGAATCCCGATGCCCTGGTCGGATTTCAGTGACAGGCACGTTCTCTTCTAATGTGCTCATTTATTGTGGTGACATTGCTACACAGCCCCGTCTTTTTTGACCTCTGGACTTAGAAGGGGATTGGATTTATTAGCCATGGGTTTCATCTGTTGTAACACACCAGCTGAGTGACAAATGTAGTGATGTGCTGTACCTAAATCAGTCTAACCAGCTAAAAGACAGACTACACTGAGGGGCTACCAGGAATATTTGTATTGCTTTTTATTTATGAATTCCACTCAGGTAAGCCCCAATCTATTTTCCATTGTTTATTCACTTTTTGGCAAATAACATTGGATTGGTGAAGTTTTTATTCCTCATTTCAGAGTCTTAGAGAATTTAATTCACAACCAACCAATCTTATTATGTGTCATTAAATTAAGGTTGTGAAATGAATCAAATTTGATTAATTTGTTTCAAACAGTCGATGGTATGACTCTGTTTGTGTTAAAGCATGGATTCAAAAAAAGAAGAAATTAAAAGTGAAAAATATATTTATTAATAAAAACAATGAAATAATACATTGAAAAGCTTTATAAAACCATTAAAATGTTTTTCCATATCACCCATCTCTACAGGACAGGGATAGATATATAAAAGAAAGATAGCAGAAAGTAGTCTAGGTAAGTTTTTACAATCACCAGAGAAACCACTGGGGGATGTGAGGCCAACAGCGCTTTCACTCTGTAATGAAATCTAATAGCTTGAGGAGGGTTCCAGTGAGCTCGCTAATAATGCAACATTATGACCCACATGGGTAAAACTTGTCAAAGTTTGCTACTACAGTGTGATAGTGTGGGTTTTATTGCAGGTCTGGAGCACTGACACATGAAGATGGCATGAACTTTTTATACTTACACTGTCAATGTGTGGTAGTTATTTTCTGAATAATCTGAATAACATCACATTTAAATTATTCAGTGTCATGCTGAGTCATTTCAATTCAGAGTAGCAAATAGTAAATGTCAGGGAAACATCATTTTCTGCTTCATGTTGTGCTTTGATTGTAAACACCAAAGTTATCTTTAATATTATATTGTTTCTGCCTTTGACAATGCGACCATGAGCATAATTGGAAAACAGCTGTTATGCTCGAGATTACATTCTAAGAGGGAAAATCTCTTCTCAGTAAGAGGAAGTAGATTGTGTCATATTATTAAAAACTGAAATACTTCTCATTATCAAGAGCCAACATATTTGGTATCTTAACTTATAACTTTATACCACTACAGGTGTTATTATTATGAGTTATGAGCTACAAGTAACTTACTCCCTTGGTGCTCATTAAACACTTGTATTGTTCTGTTTCTTTTGTAGACTTGCTCTTATTCCAACATTTTGTGATTTAGAAGAAATCCCACTGGTCCCATCACCTAGAGCATAATGTTAAATGTATTCCCATTAGAATAGCAGTTCTTTTTTAAGCGAGGTTGTAAGAGAAAAGGTAGCTGGATGTACATGAGTGAAGTGACAGGTGTAACATTGCCATAAAAGTTGCATTTTAATTCTGCTTAAAAAAATATCTATATAATTTCACATTTTTTATTCTTGTTAGTGAGGTTTTCTGTTTGTTGTCATATATTTTGTTGTGTAGCATAAAAATCATTGCTAGGATATTATCCTCAAGGTAGTAAGAATGCCTTAGTTTCTTGCAAAAGTTTCTGTTTCTGTGGAATTAGAAAAACAATTACAGTTTACAAAGTTTCCCTCTAGAGACCATTTTTGATGCAAATGTATTCTGGAGTAGTGGAACAAAGCAGTGTTCTGCTTGGACACAGGGAAATGACCACACTTTGTGCCGAGTCAAGGGTACATGCTCACCCAGAGGACATGAATCCTATTATTTGTTTGGAAGGCTCTGGAGTCAAGTTTGTTACCGAGTCACGACCTCCATTGTCTGGTGATTGGGTATCACTGCTGTAACTGAAGGGAAATAAAGGAATAAAAGAAAGCTGGACAGAAAAATAGACTTTTCATTAACATTAACAATAGGTCTGCAGATGATTACATTGTGTATTCTTAAAAAATATGACATAGCAGGTTTTTTATATTCTTATAGAATTTATTAACCCTTCATTTAGTGTAGGTTAATATTTTAACTTTTGCTTTCTTTCATACTTCTTTAATAATATATTGCATGTAATTTCAGATGGAACTTCCAGCTGTAAAAAAATATTACTAAATAGTTCACCTAGCACTTAGGACTAGATCGGAATATTATTAATTTCATTTCTAATGTGATTTACCAAAGGGATCAAGTAAACCACATAATGTATCCACTGTGCATAACTGTGCAGAATTAGAAATGATGCACTAGACTAAACGATTACCTAAAGGTCAGCATCTTTGTTTTTGTTTTGTTTTTCCCAGTGATTCTGGGACTGATTAGGTAAACTGGCACAGTGGACGCAACTGGAGCCCACTGTGAGCAGACTGAGGGGAGACACAGTCAGGACAGTGACAGCAATAACAACTGATGAAGTAGGCAAAGTGGAAGAGGCATAGAGTGTCAGATAGAAAGAGAGAGTGAGGGAGAGAGAGAGAGAAAGAGAGAGAGAGACAGGTGGAGAGAGAAAGAGAGAGAGAGAGAGAGAGAGGGAGGGGGTGAGTGAGGGTGAGGTGGGGAGACGGGGGAAGAGAGAGAGTCACACAGGAGTAAACAAAGCACTGAGGTAAATCCATGTATAGATTTGGGAGAGGCAGCGACTGTCCCAGGAGGGGGTTTGTTCTGTTGGCAGACTCCAGGGCTATTCAGCTTTTACTGAATTAGACTTTCATTGTAGCCATTGGTTTTTTTTCTTTGAACTTAACTAGTAATACTTCCCTCTAGTGAAAGTTTACTTAGTGCTAATGGTGGCTTTTGATTTGTAGATGTGAGATATCATTATATGTCCATACAGAGCAATCATGATAAGGGGCGGGCCATATCCTAAATTGCATCCAGATTGCAATTTTTATTTTTAAGTTTTATCTTTGTATTGTTTGAGTAATGAACATCCACACTTCCATGTGATTGGTTAAATCCACCTGTCACTCACTCAGATGATGGAGGCTGATCAATAGGAGGAGTATGAACTGAAAAGCAGTCACTCATATACGGCATTATCATTAAAATAGCAGATCCTTACAGAGATGAGATCAAGATTAGATGTTTGCTCAACCCTAACCATGACTGTGTTTGGTTAGCTATCAGGAAGAAATCTTGAAACTATATTGCCTTGGTTTCAGATGTATTACAGTAAGACGGGTAGGAAGAGAATTTAACCACAATATTATGTTTCAAGTGCCTGTAAAGTGCTTTCTAGCTGTGT
>KN500332.1:32267-51562 GCA_000787155.1 Scartelaos histophorus | reverse complement strand
AGGTCCAAGTGAATCAACTGAGTCACATTAAATGACACCTAATTGAGTTACCGGGAGCTGGAACAATCAGTGTCAGTACTCAGTTATCTTCTAGATTTGTATCTCCTGGTCCTGGGCTCTTTGTTCCTATACAGAAAATCGTTGTGGTGTTTTCTGTTAAACCACCAGTCCAGAAACTGTTTGCATACTTCCTGCAGCACACAGTGCATGATCCCATAAGACACTTTTCACCATGTCAAACCCAGTTGTATGATTCAATAATGGAAGGGATAGATTGATTTAAATTATCACATAATCATGTGTCAGTTGCTGCAATTAGTGCTTCACCCCCACGTTCTGTGCTCGTGTTGTCACTCTTTTCTTCAGGCGTTGATCACAACCATATCAATCAACGGATGCCTTGGATCGTGGAGTGAGTGACTCAAAAACATCTTAATGTATAGAGTCTGAGTTAATTTGCTCACTTTCGTACATAATAATACATAGAAAAACATACTTTACAGTCTATGATACTAATATAAATGTTCTGTATGACGCTCCCCCCAGAACAGGACGCTCTCGACGCATCACGAACGTAATTACGCACTGTTTGCCGCGCAGTTCTAGAGCTGTGACGCATGCGCAGTACGCCGTCCAGAATAGCCGTCTTCGGTCGTTGTTTCTTCAGTCGACATTCTTTGATTTATTGCGAGGTATATGCTTATTCTTACAAATTTAATTAGTTAATGGTGCTGTAACCTTTGGTGTTGATAAAAGGGATAATTATTTGGTCTGTATTGGTCGTTATACGGTGCTATCTACATTATTTAAATGCAGAGGCCAGTTAGCTGCATCGTGGTTAGCCCATCCATTTATGGTTTAGCCTTTCGTGTTGTAGCTAGTTAGCTGCGTTGCACGATTGTTATGTGAAGGTTATCACAAAGAAGTCCTCTCACATTACTTTTTACTATCAGTTTATTTAATTGCCTTTTTGCAGACCTGAAGGGTACTGTATCCGCATACGTAAGGGAAACCGAAAGAATCTTTGCATTATTAGTTGAATTTTACTCAGCATATTTATCATTATTTATTTAAAGTTAAAAGTATTGTGAGCATTGAGGATTAACTGCATTTATTTTGTTAATGTTGTTTTTGATCTCCTCTTATAGCACAATGGTGAAAATATTCGTCGGAAATTTAGCAGCTGAAACCACATCAGATGAACTTCTGTCCCTCTTCTCTCAATATGGAAAGATTTCTGAATGTGATATTGTCAAGAATTTTGGCTTTGTGCACATGGATGACAAAGCTCAAGCTGAAGAAGCCATCCGAAACCTTCATCACTATGAGCTCAATGGGCAGCCCATGAATGTTGAAATGAGTCGTGGCAAGTTAAGAGGATCCACCAAGCTTCATGTTGGCAATATAGCCTGCACTAACCAGGAATTAAGGGCCAAGTTTGAAGAGTTTGGGCCTGTCTTGGAGTGTGACATAGTAAAAAACTATGCCTTTGTTCACATGGAGAGAATGGATGATGCGATGGAAGCCATTAATAAGTTAGACAACTCTGCTTTTAAAGGTGAACTTTGGGAAAGGGGGGGGTTATTGAAACTGTATCCACAATGTTTTTAGTTTTTTTTGTAGACTTCCATTTAGGTTTGAATATACAGGTAAGTCAAAGAACCATAATTCTGGAGTTTTTTTCTGCGTTTAGACAAGGTCTGAGTAAAAATAATATCCCGAGGATTATAGGCAGGGATATTATATTTGGCCATTATTGTTAGAAAAGGTCTTTTGATGTTCAAAATGTTAACATTTGCAAATAATGTACCAAAACATTCAGTGAATGCCGGTAAAGGTTTTTTCTGAATTTCTTCTTTTTAAGGCAAACTGATGAGCGTGAAGCTTTCGACTAGTCGGCTTCGTACTGCGCCGGGAATGGGAGACCGGGCGAGCTGTTACCGTTGCGGGGAGGAAGGCCACTGGTCCAAAGAATGTCCTCTAGACCAAAATGGCCACCCTCGAAACGGCTCGGGGCCGAGGTCCGACGGATTCGATGCTCCGAGATTTGCCGGGCGCGGTCGCAACAGGGGTTATAATCCGGGATTCAGTGGTGAATCAGAGTTTGACAGTGGTTATCCTTCGGTACCTAGTTCCCGTGGGCCCAATTTCAGGCGTGGTACGGGCTTTGAAAGCTCAGAGAGGTTCGGTCCTCCTGCGGCGTATGGTGGCGTGCCCGACCAGGACGTGGCTCGGATGTACAGCGCTGAGGCGACATACAGAAGCAACAGCTCGTACTATGGCGCGGTTCCATCCTACCCGGTTCGACGGTCGGCTTATGAACGGGATCCGTACGGGGTCGTGGACTACTACGAGAGGTACAGGGCCGGTGGGTATGATGGCAGTTATTTTGAGGAGCGTCGCTCAGTTCCCATGCCTACTCCTCCACCATCTTCAACTTCGGGAATAATAAGGGAACGTCTGCCCCCTTCTAGTCATACTCCTCTTGACCCATACAATAGTATTCCTCCCATCCCCCCTCCTCCCGCCCCCGTGCCCTCCTACTTAACGCGTGAGCGCAGCCCAATTCGACGAGTTCCTGAGGCGGTCGGGTACTCATACGATCGTTCACATCTTACCACTACGCCCAATCTCCAAAGAAGTTCAACCTTCGAGCACCCGCGGGATCCCGCTGCCGATCGAGCACGCTATGGTTTCTAGTTCGAGTTCTTATCAAGTGACTGACATTTAGAATATGTTTTTGTTGCAGCATCAGAAAGGTCAAGTCAACACTCCAAGCAAACAGATCTTCAGTCTTTTTAAAAACTGCACTTTTAGGATATACTTGTTAATTGAGAGCATTAATAATTTAATCATTAATGCTTACCTACTTCTTATTGTAATATATTCCCATTTTAAGATTCTACTAATTGTTGAAATGTGTAGAATATGGTATTGGAAAAAAAGGTATTAGTTATACTGTAGAGACCTTCAGTCTGGTATTTTTACACCATTCAATGATCATATTTGCTGCATGCTAATAAAATCATAGCTATTGTGTATGCATATGTATGTGTTGATTTAAGTCATTGTAAAAGTTTCTACATGTTACTTAGGTGTTATGTAGAATTTTGTGTTCAGTATCAATATTAGTGATATTTTGACAGTAGAAACACTTTTTTCTTTTTATTAAAATTCGTTTTTTTAACATTTTGTCTTTGTTTTTAATGTTTCCCTTGAAAAGGAAAAAAACAATTTTGAACAGTTTATAAAACAATTTCCATCGAGTTGCAAGTAAATTAGAACTAACGTCGAGTAATGGAAGGGAGGATTTTATTATATGGGAACCTTGGAGGTGTAAAAAGGTCCTATAAATTCTAATAAGTTATTAGATTATTATTAGTTATTATATTAGTTATTACATCCACGAGGAGAAGATAATGTGGAGCTGTGAATATTCACGACAGTTTGTCAGAGTTTACGGCAGGAAGTGTTTGCACCAATCCCAGCTCAGAGGCGGGAGTGAGAGCCAATAGCGCGAGGCGGGGGGGAGGGTCTGCTCTGGAAGAGCCTTTGTGGTTTCTGATCTGCGCCATTTTGATCACGAGAGCAAAATCATCGGCAAACGGAGGTCGAATTATTATTGTTATTAGTGTATCGCAATAAATTGAACTACACATAGACAACGTTTTTCAGGAATTCCAGAAATGGCCACTGGAGCAAATGCGACCCCACTGGGGAAGTTGCATCCTAGTATTGGCGCTAAACGAGGATTTGATGCCGGGCCTGGAGCAGGCAACGGGCTAATGCCAACGCCGGGGCCTCCCGCATCTTTCCCGTCCATACCGGGCTTCCAGCCGCCCATGCCAAACCAGCCCTTCCCGCAGTTTAACGCGGGCCCGGGCTTTTCTCAGCCGCAGCAAGGAGCTCCTGGAGGCGGCATGGCCAAACCAGGTAAGAGTTAAAATAAAGTTGAGTGTTGTAGCTTTATCCGGCTAATGTGGCTCACTGACAAATGGAGGCCCTCTCATCTCTGCACAAAATGGGGACAGTCCCGGGATCCGTGGAGGGTTTGTATTGTCCCGTATTGTATGAATGATGATGATGGGGTTTAAGTGAGGTTCATTTTAAAGTTAAGAGGACACACGTTTATTAAAGGGACATTATGCAATTTAGTGGTTTGAATTCATGTGGCCTGTGTCCTTATAATTTTATTATGAATTTTACTTCTATTTCTATTTAATATTTAACAATGTCAATATTAAGTGTTCTTTCCTGCATTTATGTATTATATGTATTACCCTGTAATAACTCGAGTGCACCACTTTGTTGTTTTAACTTGAAGCCATTGGAACCTAATGTTGTATGCATTTTATCTAGGCGATATCTTGTTCACTCTGCTTCTTTTTATCACTTAGTTTCTATTGCCACACTTAACTTACAGTAGTAACTAAAACATTTCGATATGGATGTAACCTTGAAAGTAAGTGTTTCTGTCTTTGTAGATTTTGGTCAGAAGAAGAGGAAGAGGAGCCGTTGGAGCAGTGAGACACCTGACCAGAAGACTATTATACCAGGCATGCCCACAGTTATCCCTCCTGGACTCACACGGGAGCAAGAGCGAGCTTACATAGGTAAAAAACAGTGCTTTCCTCTGTAACATAGATTTGTCTAATATTAATGTGATTGCACTCTTGATGTATCACAAATAACAAGTTTACCCCCATGACGCACTTGAGGATAAATGATATGTTCTGTTTGCTAAACACCAACAGTTGGAGCTCTTTAAAGGCACTGACTTAAATGAAGAAATGATCATTAAATTTAATGATGTAGAATGTCTTATCATGTTCCAACTGTTGCTTGTATGCAGTCTTATTCAATGAGTGATTATCACATTCTAATGTCAAATGTAATAGAAAAATTGCAGCTAATGTGATGTCACTGTGTTTTTAAAGTTTGCATACCATCGGACACCATTAGCAACAAGAGTTTAAACAGATGCTTGCTGTTAATTGTCCTGAGCTGCAGGTCACTGCTCACTGTCTTGCCTGAACCACCACATCATCAATATTGTTCCTTTGCACGGAGGACTTATCCATTATGTCCTAACATGCTGAAGTCTGTCTGTTTATTATTGGGCTAAGTGTGAGCAATGCTGCTTCAATGGCATCCATCCTTCAGAGGTCCTGTATTTTTTAAAAACTTTAGAGCTTAGGCACTGTATTAAACATAGACATCAGACATTTAAAAAAAAAAAATAATGTGTTATTTTTTTTAAATAAATGAAATTATTTAAAACTGCAAATGCCTTCCAGCAGCAGTGTAACACTGCCATGCTGCTTTCTTAGGCCCACACTGTGGTGTTAGAATAGATAAGTCCTTAGTCAATAACTCACTTTGTTATTGATGTTGTTTTCATAGTAATGGTTGTCCATTCATGGTATGTAAACCTTCATTTGTACCTACTACGCTGTCACTGTTGTTCCTTTACTCATTTTTAGATCCCCTAAAACTCTGAGGGAACCTTTTTAAGGTGATTTCTGTCAAGCACAGTTCACAGGACGTGTTTTCATCACTAATAATTTTATTACACCAAGTTAATTTCAAAATCCATGATGTGCATGGGATGACTGATACCTTAATTTCTTCTCATTGCTTTTTAGAATTTGAATGGTTTCAGACACTGCACTCCTCACTGTTACATCTGAGGAGTGCAGTAAGAGACTGCTATCATCTGCTTTATTCTTTATATAAAATCAGTCAGTAATTTGACCGAACATATCCTTGAGTTAAACTGGAGGCTGGCTCCTGGCTCATTTGGCATGTCATTCTAGGATTCACGGTCTTATCACTGAATGATATTTTGTGTCAGGGCCATAGGTGAGGTTAGTCTGTTCATGCTAATGTTTAGACTCTATTGCATTAGAAACACAATTCTACGATTGATCAGAATGACAATATTTTGTTGTACTTAACTGACTCACCATTTGTCTTTATCTGAGTTTTTACTGCGACTGTGCTCATGTGCAGAGCGTTGTCTCTCTGATGTTGCTGTGGTAACCACATTTCTCTCCGTCCTTGTTTTTTCTTTCCTAACCTGAATTCTTCCAGTCCAACTGCAGATTGAAGACCTGACTCGTAAACTGCGTACAGGAGACCTGGGAATCCCTGTTAACCCTGAGGACAGGTCGGAAAAAGATTAAACCACAAACAGTAACACTTTCTCTATCCTCTTGACTTTTTGGAAAAAGCAGTTTTCAGTTTATTTGTACATTTCTAATGCTACATTAGAATTAGATGTTAGCTGTAGGAATTGTTGTGTTTAGTGTATGATTTAGAATATAGAAACCTTCAGATGAAATACTAGATTTATTTTAAGCCAGACATTTATTCTCCTGTTTATAACAGACACTGCTGGAGGCTTGACAAGAGAAATTTGTTATGATATCTCAACAAACAAAATGTGAACAGTTGTTATAATCAGTGTCTGCTAAAAACAGGAGATGTAGTTTGATCACAGCACAGCACATGTGGTGTTGGTCAGATACACCCTATCACATGTAAGGCTACTGCATTATTTTTTTATTATACAAAATGTTTCATTTATTTTCACAAATTAGCTAAGTGTTTTAATCTCTCCTACGCTTTGCAGTTACTTTAGAAAGTTCACCATAAACATTAATATTGTATTTAGACTGATCTATGGACATTATCTATTGACCATTAAGTCAATAGATACCACCTTCTTCCCTCAAGTTTATGCCATAAAGTCATAAATCACAATGAGGTTCTATTGTGCCCCGTCTACTGACCCATGTTTGGACTCCATGTTTAAGAGCATTTTTATATACTCAATTTTGGCCATCGTGGTCTACTAAATAAATGCAAGATTCTAGGGCATTTCTCGTGGCTTCAAGCACTCTCATCCAGGAGAAAGGGGCTCTTCAATTGTCCATTGGGTTTGTTGAACTTCAGAAGAAAACAGCCTGGAAATTCATGGCCAGCTCTTAACCTAGTCACTTAGGATCTGTTCCCGCAGGAAGGGGGGTCCCTGAAGAGTGTTTGAAGTTGACCCTGTTAGCTAGCGTCCCTGTCGTATGCACACTGTTCAGCTTCTCATCATAATCAGATATTTTCACAGCAACCGTTAGACTGATTGCAGCTGCAGCATTGGTAGTCACTACCCAGTCTAAATGTGACCTTAACTACTGGGGGTGTTTCAGGTTGCCTCCGCTGGAAGAGAAACAGCAAAGACCTTTTTTTCTTAACATTTGCAAACGTGTGAGCTCTCTAATGTGAGAGCTTTAGAAAAGGTGGATCTAATCATAATTCCTTTTCTCTAACCCAAATTAGCCCTCGTCAACCTAACCCTTTTTCACGTACAGAGCCTCTGTAATGCAACAACACAGGTTTTCAGCATCCAAGGAGAGGTCCGGACCTCTACCACCACATCAGCATCAAGAAACGCTCAAAGCCGCCATTTCTGCTTAGGGTGCAAATTTTGCTTAATTTCTTTTTAATATATCCAACTTTTCCTCTCCTGCAGGCCAGTAATCCTGTATGCAGGTTTAGTATTGGCCAAGTTTTTTGTTGATGCCCCTTCAGATTACAGACTAAATTCCAACTATTACCCCCTTTCTACAATTAATTGAGAGAAAAGGGCTTCAGCTCATAACATGTCAGTGCTTAACTCCAATATTACATACTTGCCCTTGCACTGACCCCCATAGTAACCCTCTGTCTAACAGACGTAAGGATGACAGTACAGGTGAAGAAACATTTTCAATAATTGAGGCCTAGTTAGTTAGCTAGTAGGAGTTTCTGGTGTGATGTCACTTTTCCACTTCTCTCTGGTGTTGATAAAGCGTGTCTTGTGTTTTTTGTCTGCACTATTCAGGTCCCCCTCTCCTGAGCCAATCTACAACAGCGAGGGCAAGAGGCTGAACACACGAGAATATCGGACACGCAAGAAGATCGAAGAGGAGCGCCACTCCCTCATCACTGAGATGCTGGCACTGAACCCTGAATTCAAACCACCTGCTGATTATAAGTATGATGGCATTTCTAATGCATGCTTTCATTCTTGATTCTTTAAAAAATGACATGGAACAAAATTATATAAAATGATTCCTATACATTTCTCTTAATGTTGTTGTCATTTTGCTGTTTGTATTTAAGGCCTCCTGCCACCAGAGTCAGTGACAAAGTTATGATTCCTCAAGATGAATACCCAGAAATCAACTTTGTAGGGCTGCTTATTGGGCCACGGTGAGTTACCCCAGTGACCCCATAATTAAGAAAATGGAAAAAAAGAAAATTACCACTTAAATTTTTCTGAACAGAGGTAACACATTAAAAAACATTGAGAAGGAGTGTTGTGCCAAGATTATGATCCGTGGGAAAGGCTCTGTTAAGGAGGGAAAAGTTGGCAGGAAAGACGGGCAGATGCTACCAGGGGAAGATGAGCCTCTTCATGCTCTGGTCACTGCCAACACCATGGAGAATGTCAAGAAGGCAGTGGAGCAGGTGAACTTTTCTTCTCTTTTATTCTTTGTGCTTATCATGCTCATACAGTCCCTTAAAATGATTAGTTCTCTTTGATTTCACAGATCCGCAATATTCTCAAACAAGGCATTGAAACACCAGAAGATCAGAATGATCTGCGAAAGATGCAGCTCAGAGAGCTCGCCAGACTTAATGGTACATTGCGGGAAGATGACAACAGGTTGGTCTTCTATATTCACATGTGAGATGAAAAATCTTTACAGTCAATCAAATAATAAGACATTTTTCTTTAGGATTCTTCGCCCATGGCAGAATGCAGAGCCCCGAAGCATCACAAATACTACCTTGTGTACAAAATGCGGTGGAGCGGGTCACATCTCCTCTGACTGTAAATACTCCAGGTATTGAGCATTGGCATTCACAAGATTAGCTCTTTGAGTGTACTGGACACTACTTAAGGTGTAATGTCTGCTTCTGTTCTGTCCAGCACATTTGCTGCTCACAGAGCGACTGGAGGAGAGCCACCCCAGTCCGCCCAGGACAAAGCTCGCATGGATAAAGAATACCTGTCCCTGATGGCTGAGCTGGGAGAAGCTCCTGTCCCCTCATCTGGAGGAGGACACACCAGTCCCCCAGGGGGTGGACCTCGGCCTGCAGGACCCAATAACAATCAGGCTCCTCCAGTAAACTCTTTTGTATTTTTCTGGAGCTATGTTTCACGTCTTGTATGAGCGCGTCATTAACACTTGTATGTGCTTCTGCAGAACCGGCCTCCATGGATGAACTCTGGACCAGGTGAGAACAGAAACTTCCATGGCATGCCTGGGGGACCTGGAGGACCACACAACTTTCCTCCTCCCATGTCCAACATGGGAGGCCCTCCTATGCCTCCAAACCCAAATGGAATGCCTCCCCCGTGGATGCAGCCCCCTCCTCCTCCAATGGGCCATGGCCCAGGACCACATGGACATCCCATGGGTGAGTCATTAAATTTTTTTGCTTTAAAGGGCCCATATTACACTGTTTTCTGATTCATTATAATCTTTCCTCATCATAAACATACTTGGAGTTTTGTGACGAGGACGTCTTGAGTGTTTTGTTTTATTCACGCTTGTTTAACACACAGACTCTGGGCATATTTGAGTTCTTCTCTCCATTGGAAAACACTGTGCTTCACCTTGTGATGTCATGAGATAATATTCACTAGAATAATTTGATTCAATAGAGATTGGTAATACCAGAACTGATATCACCCAAAGTATCTTTTAACTATCATCACAAGGAGGAACAGAGCATTTTCAGCTTTGGATATGTAGACAGACTAATAATATATTACTGAAACATGTGTGAATGAAACAAAACACAACTCCGGATGTGTTTTGATGAGGCAAGAACATGACATGAGTAAAAGCTCACAAGAGTCTATTTTTCAAAAATGGTTCTATCTGACAAAAAATAACTTAAAAAACTTAAATCCACGTGACTATTTGTAGGTTTACTTCCTCCGCCAATGGGCATGATGCCCCCTCCACCTCCTCCCCCTGGCAATCAGCCGCCTCCTCCCCCGTCAGGACCTCTTCCACCATGGCAGCAGCAAGCTCCACCCCCACCTCCCACCAGCAGCATGGCTACCAGCACACCAATGCCCTGGCAACAGAGTGAGTGCACAACAGTTACTGCATCACCCTTAGCACACAGAATGGCCTCACCACTATAGAAAGCACTACGGTAGTGTTTGGTATAGGCACATTATGTATTTTTAGTCAGGAGGTCTCGTGTGAAATGAACAAAACCATAAATTTTGATTATTATTTCTAAGGTATTATGTTTGAAACTCTTTGCAGATACCACCACCACGTCCAGCCCCGGCACAGGCAGTCTGCCGCCATGGCAACAACCCCAGCAACCTGCAGCCTCTGGAGCCCAGCCTCCACCCCCCATGGGAAGTAGCTCCATGGTCCCACCCCCTCCTGGAGTCCAGCCTCCACTGCCCCCTGGTGCACCACCTCCTCCCCCTCCACCTCCTCCAGGCTCTTCTGGTATGATGTACGCCCCCCCACCTCCACCACCACCCATGGACCCTAACTTTGTCACGATGATGGGGATGGGTGTACCAGGCATGCCCCCGTTTGGCATGCCCCCTGCACCTCCTCCACCTCCGCCCCAGAGTTAAGCCTGTCACTGTAAAGTCCTTCAGCTGCGCCATGTTGTTCAGCCGTTCCTCAATAGACTGTGATTGAAGAGCTTTGTATCTGCTCACACCATCATTAACAGTGCTTTATTTTTATTCAACCTTAATATTGTGAATACGTATCATATTGATGTAGATACAAATCTGACAGGCCTTGAATACATGTTCTGTAATGCTAACGCGCTAAACTTTTACGATGCAACTATCCGCGTTGCTTGGATTCACTTATAACCAGAAAGAACATGCATGAGGAACGCCTGTCCTAATTCTGTATTCCCCTCATTGTTAGCTTTGATTTGACTAAATTTAATATTTTTGTAAAAGGAGATGTGAAATTTACTTTAGTTCTGTTCTATCAAAACTCTTTAGCAGTAATGTCTTGTTTTCCAAAAAGCTTGCATTGGTTTTTAATGTGTTTTTTTCTTTAACTATTGCAGCAGTGTGAAAGTGATACTTGGATATACAGTTATGTAAAAGCCAAGGGTCCAGCTACAGTAATGATGTTTGACCTTTTCTGTATTTCTCTGGACAGAATTTGAGAAGCTGTGTGCTGTGTCTATGTAGCTTCTCTAAGGACTATCAAATGTTTTATTAATGTTACTACACATGGTCTTTACTATGAGACTGTAAATTGGTAGCTGATAATTTTGCTTGGTTAGTATTAAATCATTCAATTCAAATGAGGCTGAATTGTGTTTTTATTGGCCTGACTAATGGGTGCGCACTGCAGGTTTCTACCACTGACCGTAAAGGCTTCAGCTGAATTTGGACACTGTGTTCTTGGCGGTGTGGTTGTTGTGCATCTATGGCAACTGCTTCCACATTAGAAGAATTATTTACATCGAGTTTGCGACACTGATCCCATAATTCGATTTGCTGAGTGATATCCCAGCCTAAAAGAGCACTGTCTGCTAAAACATGACTACAGTGCCGCGCCTAGATGAACCCTCCACACTCTTTATGCCATGCTCCGCACCATCCGCACCATCCGCACATGCATGATCCACACACCCCCTTTAAAGCGGAACTCATATTACATATTGCTTTCAAAATAAAACGTGGTCCTAAAAACGGATTATCTGCAATTAATGCCGTTCCTGCTAACATACACAGTAAAAAGTAGCCACGGTAATTAAACTAATCAACACCAGCAGCAATAAAATAGATGCGCAGGAATTGGTTGCATAAAGACGTGTTTTAATTTGTACCGGAAGTCGGAAGTCTGTCGCTTCTCCCGCTTGACCAAAGTTACGTGACTTAAAAGGAGGCAGGGACGGCCCATCCCACCGGCCGAGTGCACAAGAGCCGAGGAAGAGGCAGACTCCAGCTCCAGGTGAACTACTGTAGTTTGTGCGGGTCCATCAGTCTCACCATGGCCAAGCCGCTCACCGACCACGACAAGAGGAAGCAGATTTCTGTCCGCGGCCTGGCGGGAGTGGAAAATGTTGCTGACCTGAAAACTAATTTCAACCGACACCTCCATTTTACCCTGGTGAAGGACCGAAATGTCGCCACCAAAAGAGACTACTACTTTGCCTTGGCCAACACGGTCCGGGACCACCTGGTGGGCCGCTGGATCCGGACCCAGCAGCACTACTACGAGAAGGACCCCAAAGTAAGAGCCTCCTGATGCCGCAGTCCAGGACACGAGTCTGGGACCTGGACACACACACACTCACGCACACACACACACGCACACACACACACACACACACTCACACACACATGCGCGCGCACACACACTCACACCCTCACGGGGGGCACGGGGATGTGCACATTTCTGCAGTATCATGGCTCATGCACCCGCACAGTGCGTGTGGACGCCCTGGTGTCCCGGACACTTGTCATATCCTTTTATAGTAATAATTGAGCTGCGGTCGTGTGCGCTCACAGTGCAGCGTGTGAACTTGAGGGATTCCGGTCGGCCCAGTCTGTGGTTCTGACTCGCTGCCAGTTACGTAACATCCGCACATCCGCATCTCTAACCTTCATTTATCCCTCTGTGAATGACGCGACGTCAGGCTGCACATGAAAATACTAAGCCTACGTTCATCACAAACTTGTAGTTCTCAGATCTCAAAGACTCAACTGGTTGTTAAAATGGTCATTACGTAACTACCGGAGTACGTGCCCCGCATCCCTCTGAGCCAGTGCACTGAGTGCATCACAAAATGGCTACATGGTTAAGCCACATTAAGCTACTTCCCCTGTCTGGAGCTCCTTTTGTAATCCTTAATGTAAAAACACCCATATTAAAGTGCAGTTTCAGGTAGTTGCCAGGCAGATCTCACTTCAGTTTTATTGAGAAGGATTCTTCACTGGAGACAGTCTGTCCAATAGGAACAGGACCAGGCTTGAGTCCAAGTGGGAGAGACATGCCTATAGACAGTTTATTTTATTGTGAAAAGTTTGAGCTGATTAGCCCACAGATTCTCCTCTTGTCTTTTACTCTCTGCCCATGACAGTATTGTTCAAGGACAGAGTTGTTTCATCACAGCACAGTGTAACTTTTGGTTTTCAGTCTACATGATTCTTATAGTTGCAGTGTCAGCAGCAGCAGCAGAGGACCTGTGTACCCAGCCTCCTCCTCCTCTTTATATGGCATCACTGCACTATTTTATTTAGGCCAGACTATTGTGACTTCAGATGGTTTGTTTGTTGTTCCTAGAAATCTGTATTATTCACACCCGTTCTTATAATTCATGTAGGCTAGATTAAAATATCACAACTTTTTATTTCTTTTGAAGAAGAACCGTGCACATCACTACATTGTTCCAGTTCTCTTCACTTGAAGTAGCTGTTTTGCCTTTCTAATTGTACTATAATATTGATGAGACTCCCAGTGTGGACAGAGTGCATTGGAAAAAAGTGGATTCTTTATTGATTTTTGACGTGCTACATCACAGTTCTATAGGCATTTGCAAGCACCATACAAATTAAAACATAATAAGAGATCTATATTGTGACACTATGAGCTACACACTTGTGAATACACTAAAGAGAACGTCACATTTGACTCCTGTGTTGTTGACCCTCTCAGCTGTTGTTCTTTCCATATATATGTGGAAGACCTTCAAGTGGAGGCATGTGCTGTTTTATTTTTGGAATCCCCTTGACAATCCATGGAATGTTTTACTAATAAATCTTTGTTTTTATTGACCATAACAAGTGACTGAGTAGGTATAGGGAAGGAAACATGAGGGAATTAATAATAGAAAGAGGCTATCGAGTGTTGGCCAGCTGATGTAGTTTTAATGTCTGCAACTAAAGATATTATTCCTACAGCGCGTCTACTACATTTCCCTGGAGTTTTACATGGGCCGCACTCTGCAGAATACCATGGTCAACCTGGCCCTGGAGAACGCATGTGATGAAGCCACCTACCAGGTAAAGAAAAGGGTCATGAATAGCAGAAAAAATGTGACTCAACTAAAAAATTGCAGTAATAATTCTGTTAAATCTCCTCACAGCTTGGGCTCGATATGGAGGAGCTACAGGACATAGAAGAAGATGCAGGTCTCGGCAATGGAGGACTTGGTCGACTGGCAGGTGCGTAAAAACTATTATTCCTTTAAATACTGATGCCGTTTCAAAGTATTCCACTAAATTACCATTTTACTGACTCTTTCTGCAGCTTGTTTCCTGGACTCCATGGCCACTTTGGGTCTGGCAGCTTACGGTTACGGCATTCGTTACGAGTTTGGAATTTTCAACCAGAAAATCGTGAACGGCTGGCAGGTACGTTAGTTTAGTGGTAATGTAGTGAAAACAGTATAGCATTTCTTCTGTTCACTACCAAAATAACAAACTTAGAACCTGCCTGCAGTCATTTTCACCTTTTTTGGATGCACAACTTGTATCAGGAAACTGATAAGCCGCTACCATTTCTTGGACAAGCTGTCACTGACAATGATTTGAACTGAAACTGAAGGATCACACCACATTTGTACCTATTTCTGCACTGTTATTTTTACCTTCCTCTCTCCTCTTCACCTCTACCATGTGTTCAATTATTCAAAAGCATCACCAATATGCAGTTTAATTGTCAGATTCAGTGGAGGCCGACAGAACCGAATATGGGTCATGTCAGGCTACCTGTAACATGATCTCTCACAGTGGATGGCTGCTTGTTTTGGCTGCAAAACAATACATTCGCCGGTTGAGCTATTTTAATAACAGTGGGAGCATAAAATGAGGCTGTAGTTCCCGGGACCATCCGTGGGTTAGTCACTAAAACAATCTTTTATATCTAGAAAACTTTGCTTTTAAATGGTCACGTTGAAATCCTACGCTGTGCCCCACACATGGATGGTCTCTAGAGTAACGGTCTTTTGTCCGTGTGCTCAGGTGGAGGAGGCTGATGATTGGCTGCGTTATGGGAACCCCTGGGAGAAGGCTCGCCCCGAGTACATGCGGCCGGTCCACTTCTACGGCCGAGTGGAGCACACGGACGAGGGTGTCAAATGGGTCGACACGCAGGTAGACCTCGTATAAGAAGTCACACGTGCCAAGTTTGACATGATTTGGGCTCATCCATCAATTATTTGTTCAAGTTAATCAGTCAGTTTTCATTTCTTAGGTGGTTTTGGCGTTGCCCTACGACACCCCTGTACCTGGATACAGAAATAACATCGTCAACACCATGAGGCTGTGGTCTGCCAAAGCTCCTTGTGATTTCAACCTTAAGGACTGTAAGTTTATGTTTCAACAAAAGTCAGTTGCCCATTACCTGCCCACAACCTTGATAAGTGAAAATGCTTAAAAAGTTAATGACTTTTTTTTTTCCACAGTCAACGTTGGCGGTTACATCCAAGCTGTACTGGACAGGAACCTAGCAGAAAACATCTCCAGAGTCCTGTACCCCAATGACAACGTGAGCTTATGTTTGACCCTGTATTCAATGCTCCACTAGCTAAATATTGCACAATGTTGACAGTGTAAACACATTTCAGCTTTTGTTTGTTTCTTTTAGCTGTCCCCAAATCATCCTGACCTTACATACCCTTACACGTAATAGTTTGCACTGATGTGACACTCTAGTACGCCTATAGTTTAGAATTTATGGTGGAATTTCCAGATCTGGCAGATTTTTAGTCCTGGTTTATGTGCAATACCTGTGTAAATGCTCAGAATCTCTACATGAAAGCGTAAATACACAGGTGGGTGGGGGGTTCTTGGCTCAAGTGGAGGAATTCAGTTGTGCAGGAGTGAGGGAAAGACGGAGCGTGAGATTTGCAGGCAGATCGATGCAGTGATGTGGTGAAGGAGCCAAGTAGAAATGAAAAATTTCTCATTCATATTCATAGTCGTAGTCTCTCCAAAATACCAAATAATGTGATAAATCTAGGATCGGTGTCAGTTGAAAGGATCAGCATTTTATGGATCATAAGTTTCAATGTTCTGCTCTGTCTGAAACTTTATTAGACCATCATCTGCGCTTTTTTACAATCTAAAATATAAAGAACTGACTTGGAGGGAAGTAGAACTGGTGAGCTGATGTGTGCTGTTTAAACAAGTCTCGCGTTTAAAATTACAGCCACCAGCTAGCATAAGCCTACTGTTTTTAAGTTAGCCACTCCTGTATTAATCACAGGTTCCTAAAAATGTGTTGTTTAAAACTATTTTTGGTTTGTTTGGCTATTTTTTTTTAGTTTTCAGATAATCTTTAAAGTTTTTGTTAAACTTCTTTTTAACACTATTACAGGCAAGTGTTGAACGGCACCAGCACACTGCAAATTTCTCTGATCTGGTGAAGATTTTAAGTTGTATCAGGTTATTCATCTTGTTTACAGATGCATTATCTACTTACTCGTTCTGAGACTGCTTAATACTAGAGGTAGTTTATTTTAAGATAACTTGTCAAGTAAAACTGTCTTGCTGCATTTACGGATCATTTCACTACTTTAAGATATTAACACTTAAATCTATCCGAAAATTACTTTAATCTTTTTGCAGTTCATGATGTCAGTGCAAATTTCAATAATGAGGAACTGCAGTTCTAATGTGTCTGGATTGGTTTTTATTGCAGTTCTTTGAGGGGAAGGAGCTGCGTCTAAAGCAGGAGTACTTTGTGGTCGCAGCCACTCTTCAAGACATCGTCCGCAGATTCAAGGCGTCCAAGTTTGGCTCTACGGAGTTTGTGCGTTTGGACCTGTCAGCCCTGCCAGACAAGGTATAACCATTGGATTTGAACATCTTTTTGTGTGTATAAAAATGTATGATAAGTGAAATTAACTGATGCCCACTGGAAAATCGATTGTATAATATGCACAAATATGGACTTATCACATCATGAACTATCAATTCTGTTGGAGTTTGATCAAAGTAGGCTTCCAGATTTAACTATTGTTGTTTTGCAATGGTAAAGGAGTTCACTTTGGGGTCAGACGTGAGAGAACTTGTTTTAACTTGACAAACATTAGCCTTGTACCTCCTACTGAATGCTGCTTGTGTAATTCTTTATCTTTGCTTTCTGCTTTTGTTCTGTTCAGGTTGCCATCCAGCTGAACGATACCCACCCTGCTATGGCCATCCCTGAGCTGATGAGGATCCTCGTGGACCAGGAAAAACTCACTTGGGAAAAGGTTTGACCTGTAAAATCTAGTAAAATCATGAGACACAATACAGACTTAATTTTGTGCAATACTTTTCCGTGTCAGAGCTGGGACATTGTGGTTCGTACTTGTGCTTACACCAACCACACGGTGCTGCCTGAGGCTCTGGAGCGATGGCCCGTGGACCTCTTCCAAAACTTGCTGCCTCGTCACCTCGAAATCATCTATGAGATCAACAGAAGGCACATGGAGGTAAGAGGAAAACGTTTTTCAATGCATTATATCCTGTTTTGTCCTGCATTTTAGTTTTTCAGTGCAATGCTCATTTGTGAATATTCAAATATGCTGTTTACAACTGTGAAAGGCCATTATGATGAGGTGGGGCCTTCCAGTTTTGAACAGGAAGTCAGTGGATCTTTTTGTACTATTGGAAAGCTGTTTAGATGATTAATGTGGTTTAAAATAGAAAAAAAGTCCATATTTTGTTCATGCATGTTGGTTTAATACTAAATGACCAACAAAATATGATGTGGTTTTTTTTTGTTTTTTTTTATACTTGTCTTTTAACAGCGTATTGCCAAACTGTTCCCTGGAGACTTTGACCGCCTTCGTCGAATGTCACTGATTGAGGAAGGCGACGTCAAGAAAATCAACATGGCTCACCTGTGCATCGTCGGGTCCCACGCCGTGAACGGAGTGGCCCGCATCCACTCGGAGATCATCAAAGACACCGTGTAATGACTTAAGTGCGCTTCAGTTTGATGTGTTTCTGCTGCAGTTGCTGATTTTCGTTCCCTTGTTGTTCAGGTTCAAAGATTTCTATGAGGTCGACCCTGACAAGTTCCAGAACAAGACCAACGGCATCACCCCGCGGCGCTGGCTGGTCATGTGCAACCCTGGTCTCGCAGAAGTCATTGCTGAGGTAAGTGGGGACAAAACAAATGTAAAGACTGTTTTCAATAAGCACAAAATGACATAATATTTGTTAGGACAACTCTTATTTTCTTCTAACCACTTCAAGAGTTGCAGGCAGGTGATTTCAGTGTCTGACGGAGAAGTTTTTTACAGTCAGTACAGAATGACATTAGCTAAACATCCTTTTGTGGAAGTTTGGACTTAAATGGAGTAAGAAACCAGCTCAGAGACAGACTGTTTATTCTTTCACAGGTACTTGGAAGAAGTTATGTATACGCAAAGTTAACTGCGGCTTCGGAGGAGGAGAAATTCTGTAACGTTGGAGACTTCCATGGAATAGATATAACAAGGACACAGTTCCTAACGTTGCAGAGGATGGAAAATTCCACCACATTATTGCATTTAAAGTAACTTAAGTATTTTCTTTCCCAGAGGATTGGTGAGGACTACATCCGGGACCTGGATCAACTCAAGCAGCTTCTGAACTTTGTGAACGATGACTCTTTAATTGCCGATATATGCAAAGTCAAACAAGTAAGACTTTCATATAATAAAAACACTGGTCGTTCTCAAAACTTGTTAATAATCATCACAAATTGTAGGAGAACAAGCTGAAGTTTTCTGCTCATCTTGAAGAACACTACAAGGTCAAGATCAACCCTGATTCAATGTTTGATGTTCAAGTGAAGAGGATCCACGAGTACAAGAGACAGCTTCTCAACTGCCTGCACATCATCACGTTTTATAACCGTAAGAACCGGCCTCTACTGTGCACAGTTGTAATGGTGTTTTCTACTTAAACATGAAGTCTAAAGGCTGTTCATTTGTCCAGGTATCAAGAAGGAGCCTCAGAAAAAGTGGACCCCCAGAACTATCATGATTGGAGGAAAGGTAAAGGCGTTTCAGAGTTTAAATCATTCAGTACAACAATGGGGAATTGTACCACACAATTTCTTCAATTTAGATTTGTGAACATTTGGTTCTAGTCTTGACAATGATAAAACACATGCACAGATATTGTTAAGGTACCAGAATTGTTTATGTATAATGGCCAAATAAATCCCCAGCCCTCCTCAACTATCAGTAAAATGATCCTGGTTATGAAACAGTGGAATGGGTGACCTTTATTCAGAGTACTTTAATCATGA
>KN500332.1:20134-32246 GCA_000787155.1 Scartelaos histophorus | reverse complement strand
CCTGCTGAAACAAAATTGGCAAGAAGAAATCCTTAGACCATTTAATTGTTTTCAGCACATGTGACGTTCCTGCTCTTTCTTTTTTATAATTATTAGCAATTGGCAAGATGAATTTCTAACATTTCACAATGGTTCCTTCAGTGGAACAAAATTGACTCACAGATCTTTGACACAGATCTTTGATTCAGTATTTATTTGGTGGGCTTCTGTGACCTTTTCCCTTAATAACATCCTTCTACTCCGTAGCATTTAGCTGCAAGTTATGAAATGCTATGTAATATTTCTCACACTCCCTGTGTATTTGACACCTGCTGTGGATCCCTCCAGGCTGCTCCTGGATACCACACTGCCAAGATGATCATCAAACTCATCACTTCCATTGGAGACATCGTCAACAATGATCCCATTGTAGGAGACCGGCTCAAAGTAATCTTCCTGGAGAACTACCGCGTCACTCTGGCTGAAAAAGGTGAGGCTGAGAAGGGATATGAAAGTTTATGCCATGATTTTGATAAGTGCTCTAAAGTGGCATTGCTCATGAATTTAGTGAGAGTAAATGAAGAGTCTTAAACTCCACAACATGTATACGAATAATCTGTATAGTAAAACTTCCCAGAGGAAAAGAATAATTTGGAAGTAAATAAATTAGCCATTAATTTTTAGATGGGAAATGCTATAATGCATTTTAGTTGGCAATATACCAGTATGTCTTTGTCCTTTTTTGTGTAGTCATTCCTGCAGCAGACCTGTCGGAGCAGATCTCCACCGCCGGCACTGAGGCCTCTGGAACTGGAAACATGAAGTTCATGTTGAACGGAGCTCTGACCATCGGTACTATGGACGGAGCCAACGTGGAGATGGCAGAGGAGGCCGGAGAGGAGAATCTCTTCATCTTTGGGATGAGGGTCAATGATGTGGAGGAAATGGACAAGAAAGGGTGAGTGAAATACATTACATACAATACATTACATTTGATTATAATCACTGACTTTTCACTTCCTTTCAGCTGTGGCTATTAGAGTGCAATCAGTTTCAACAGGAGAAAAACAACATTAAAGTCCAAAGTCCTGGACATGAGCTAAACACGCCCGTTAACCATTTGCTTTCCTGTTCAGATATGACGCCATGTCCTATTACAACCGCATCCCTGAGCTCAAACAGGCCATGGACCAAATCTCTGGAGGCTTCTTCAGTCCCAACCAGCCTGACCTCTTCAAAGACCTGGTCAGCATGCTCATGCACCACGACAGGTGAGGCTTGGCAGGGAGCGAGTGCGTTTGGTTTTTAATGACAAATGGCAAATAAACTAACCTCATTGGAAAAACATGTTCAAAAAGCTCAAAGTTCCATCAAAGAGAGATTAAAAAACATGAACGAACAATCAGACAATCATTACAGAGGACACACTGACACTGAAATAAACAAGATGCAAGGATTAAGTAGTCAAAATATGAAGGTGCTACATCAAACTTCAAAGTGCATTATTTAAGGTTGTAACAGTGCGTGGGAAGAAGCTTTTAGTGGAGCGATATCATCTTCCAGAGGGAGGAAGCTCAAACACGCCTCTGTCAGGATGCCCAGGGGGGTCATGTATGATCTCAGTTTAGTTGTTGCTGCCTTTTGTCATGTCTGTAGCTCTTTGTGAGGTAACATGTGCTCTGCTTCTACAGATTCAAGGTCTTTGCAGACTACGAGGACTACATCAAGTGCCAGGATAAAGTCAGCGCTCTCTACAAGGTCAGTTTGCTTATTGCATATTGTCGCCAATATCTCTCAGGCCTGTCAACACAGAGGCCCTGAGAGACGATGCCACAACTCAGCTGCTGCTGTTGCCTCTTCATAACCAGTGTGCACTTCTCCACCATTAGTCTTTGCTGCTATTAGACTGTCAACAAAGGAGTCTAATGTTCTGTCCTGATGGTGTTAGAGGGGGTATATTAAATTCTAGATACAAAAAATCAAGTTTGCAGTTATTAGATTAGAGCAGCTATTGAATCAGTCTGTACGGTTATTAAAACTACTTTGTCTAAGCAAGAACACCACCTACAAACAGATGGTGCTTGTGCATGGATCAGAATTCTGCTGTAGAACTGATTCAAATGAAATGGCCCGTGTCTTATCCACCAAATTTCTGGGCGTCATTGTTGATGCTGATCTAAACCGGAAAAGATGGATGTTGACTGGGTGACCAGAAAGAGTAATGCATCTCTTGTATTATAAGAAAAGCTGATAAATGTTTGGATTCAAAATCAGTACTTGCATTATACAATGTTTAATTTATCCCTATTGGTCATATTGTAATATATTCTTGGTAAGCACTTTCCCAACTACTCTAACTACAACTACTAAAATATTATTGGTGCAAAAACTTTTTTTTAAAATTGCAACTCATTCGATGCCACTGACATCATCTGCTAATTTATTCATCAAGATTAATATTTATGATATTAATATTTATCAGATGTTTTAATTTTATGTATACAATTATTTATAATACAGTTACAATCCCAAAATTTCACATTTTACTTTAAAGCCAGTGCAGACATTCATAGATACATTTTGGAACATGGAAATTCAGATTTTGATGAGTTTTGTGTCACATCCAGAGCTCAGTTTTGGCTACAACAGAGGCTGTAAATCATGGAGCAGTTTTAAACGACATCAAAAATGTTGTTTAAAAAGAGTTTGAGGAAATGTTTAATAATTCAGTTGTGGATGTTTCATTGTATTTTAATCCATGTCTGAATCAAATTAATTTAATCTAAGGTGTGCAAAGGTATTTTTTTTAGTAATGTACAGTTATAATGTTTAATGTATTTATAAAATGAAGCTTTAATATAAACCGTTTTGGGTTCTTTTTCCTCCTCACTATAGCTTGAGAAAGTGGGGCCATTATTCAACTTCAAAAGTGCCATTATCATTTGTGCATCTTAAGTTGGTAATTTCTTTCAAAACCTGTGAATTTTCCATAGTTATACAGGCCCCTGCACTTCACCTGAAATTATCACATTGTGAATACAACCTAATGGGGTTTATTTTCCTCTGTTATATCATCTTTTGAGCAGAACCCTAAAGAATGGGCCAAGAAGGTGATCCACAACATCGCTGGCTCTGGTAAATTCTCCAGCGACCGCACCATCTCGCAGTACGCCCGGGAGATCTGGGGTATGGAGCCCAGCCTGGAGAAAATCGCTGCCCCCGATGACCCTCGCTAAACCGGTCCCCTGGTGTAGTCTACAACGGTCAAACCACCACCCGGATCACGTAGCTGTTTTCACTGTACTGTACTGTAGCATTTTATTTAGTTGGCGTTAAGTGTATTTGATATGAGTTTGTTCAAGACTGTGTCCTCGCCAATGCATTTCATGTTAACATAACGATGATCGTTAATCGATAAATGCACCTTATAACAAGAAAATAATCAAAAGTAGGTTTTAAAAGTTTTAGCATTTTAAAGTGTAGAATAAAAAATTAAGATTGTGTACGTGTATATTTAGCTTTTAAACACTGAGATGCATTGTCGTGGACGTGGTCTTGGGGTGCGTTCATACTTGTCCTGGTTTGGTGCTAATGTAGATTTGGTTCTAGTCCTGGTTTGGTTCCGAGTTTACTCCCAGTTTCGATGTGGTGATCTTGTGTGAATGCACCCTTTGTTGTATAGTTTCTTTTCTTCAATGCAGTTTGTCACTTTAACACCTTTACTTCACACTGGCCTTGGAGTTTAGCCTGGATTTGTACAGAGGGCTGTCATATTGTGTTTTTCACCTCAAACTTCTTTACCAGAACTACTGAAGTACCACGGCTAAAAGCGGTACTCTAAACCTCCATCCTCAAATCCCAGCTAAACCCATGTCTTCCTGGCGTCAGAGCTGCACTGTGACCAACATTTCTTCTTATCTAAATGTTGAAGTCCGTTCCATTGCTGAATGTAACCATAGTGTGTGTAGCATGTTCCTGTCATTCTGCTGTACCGCTCCCCAAGTGACTTGCGATAGAGACGACTAAACCCTCTCTAAATATGACTTGAGAAGATTGTGATGTTGTTCCTGTGTAGACGAGTACTGTATTAAGATGCCTGCTTGACTGGCTGTGAGCTGCTGCCCATACATTCGGTCTAACCATAACACCTTCTGTCAAAGCATTTCATATTTAATAAAACACTCCATGAACAAATAAGACAAACATGTGCAACGAGTGTCTGTGTTCACAATTTGGAGACTAGAAACTGCCTCAAAAGGATGTAAAGTTTCTAGTTTTCTAGTTTTGGTCCTATTCCATACAATCGGTTTCCAGTTCAGGCCTAAATTTGCTTAAAATAATAAGTAAAGCAAAGTGGGAATTGGCGCCAGTAAAAAGGTTGCGCGCTTATAACCAGCAGAGGGCGCTAATGCACTGTCAATTATGGTCATTGCTTTGTCACTGCAAGAAGTACAGAACGAAACAAAACTTAAACTTGGGCAATGAACACGAGGTCCAAATGTGAATCGAAACTAAGATTGGATATTTTGGTTTAACAGCTGTAGGCCACACTGCAACTGAAATGATGCCAACAAAGTGATTTCCTGTGTCAGATCTTATTTACTCTGACGGTTTGGCCATAATGAGGTCATTGCCTGAAAGGCTCCAGAGATTTGAATAGTTTTGAATAGCAGGTAACTCCTTATTGACCTAGAAGTTTCTGGTCTAATTTTAGGTCAAGGTGAGGTGCGCCCTGGGTTTTGTTCAGCTTTGGTTTCTGGAATGTGCTTTTTGATTGTCTTGATTTAGTTTGTTAATCTTTCCTGAGCTAGATTCTTGTAACATTTCAACATTTGCCTCATATGATCGTCTCATTGTATCATAAAAACTGGTGCATGTTTTTAAGGCCACTTCAGGCCCATGTCCATCAGTCAGGACTGTGATTCTTCTAAATGTTGGGCCCTAAATCTGGCCCAACACTGGCTGGTCCCTCCCACCTCCAGATGATTGACAGGGGTCCATAGTGACACGCCCCTCCTCCTGTATTAGATCTGGGGGCTTCCCTGGACCCCGTCACTGTGGACCACCTTATGCCCCTGTGACCGGGATGGAGTGCCCCATGTACGGTAAGACCAGCACCCCTGACCACTCAACATTTGAAGAAAATAAATGAAAACACTTCTATATTATTTTAGAAATACATGTATTATGTATCCTTGTTACTGTAGGTAATGCTACTATTTATTGTCAGGGGGAGCAAGCAAGTAAGAACTTCAATTAATTACAATTTATGTAGTGTGCATGCTTATTTATTAATATCCAAGTTAACTGTTAAAATTACAAAATAGAAGTTTCATTTTAATATTGCAGACATTTGATGGGCTTATTCCATTGTTAAGCAGTGTTGTAATTAAGTTAAGTTTTTAATTTCAGTATTTCATGTTTATAAGAAATTTTACAAATAGCAATGATCTGTCCATGTGTCCATGTGCATTTTCAGAGCTGGACCCTCTGGAGGTTCCCCCCCTCACTCCCACCAGTAAAGAGGTCCTGAGCCAGGCGGTGCGGGCCAGTTTTGCCGGCTTCAACCAGGAGAGACTCAAGCTGCATCTCCCACAAGGTACCAGCTTATCTGAACATAAACCTCCATATAGACATAGACGTAAACTTTATCTTTCCTTATCCGGAAATTTATGTTCCAGGTTTGCTCTGTATTGTTCAAAAACAAAAATATTAAAAAATAAAAATAGAATAAAATAAAATTGTAAAACTAAATCTACGCAGAAAAGTCAATGTATTTGTCCTTGTCCTTAACTGATAGATTGTAAAGCTGGATCGCTCTAGGGACAAAAGATTTTCCCAATCTGTCAGTTCTGCAAAGCCTCCAACTGAACAGACTCTTCTGATTGAAAAAAAGTGTTGTAGAGTGGATGTTCCTCATTGTCCAGGATGGCAAGCAGTTTGTTGAGAGATCTGACATCTACCACTGTAGTGAAGCTCTGCAGTTCTTCACCCACAATGGATCCAGCTTTCCTCACCAAGTCGCCCAACATCCCTCCTCTTTGTGCTCCCTCCCCATCACACCACTGCATAGAAAAGGACACTGGCTCCAGCAGACTGATAGAACATGTTAAGTAGTTTGTTGAGGCCCGGGCTGATGTGACGTTGTGCCCGCAGACCCCATGCTGTGGTCGGAGTGGGAGGTGAACCACTGGCTGGACTGGTGCCAGGCCGAGTTTGCCCTCCCGTGTGTGGGGGCCGAGCTGCGGGCGCTGGGGGGCCCGGAGCTCTGTGCCCTGGAGCGAGACACTTTCCTCAGCCTCACGTTGGACTGCAGCACCGGGGAGATCCTGTGGGAGCACCTGGACTCCATGAGGAAAGGTACAAATCACTGTAATGCCAAAAAGTTGATTAGTTTTGTGCTGTATTATAGGCTAATTATCTTTATCATTAACATATTTGTCAAAAAGGAGTTATATGTGATTTTACTTACTATTTTACTTGCTCTATGTAACTTAAGAGGTGGTTTTTAAGAAGTTATATTTTAAAAAACATTTGTGACTTTAAAGTTTTGATTAAGTATTGGCAATTACAAGTTGTATTTTGTAAAGAAATTATTTTATTTGTCCAGAAAATGAATATGAGAGCTCTTCATCCTATCACAGCGCCGTCATTTACTGCCAAACATCAACCACCAAAGGTAACATGATCTATTTATTTGCTTCTCTTAACTGGAAACCAATGCAAATGTTAATCGCTCTTGACAGAGAACTACTGCGACTATGAGCGGCCGCACAAACCATTTCAAGTCCAGTACTGTCCGCTGGAGTTTTCTGAGCTCCACACACTGGATCCTGTCAGTATCTCCTCAGAAGACAATCAGATGGTCAAGAGAGAGATTATGGCTGTGCAGCTCCAAAGAGGGATAGAAACAACAGGTAAAACACAGAAGAAATTACTTAATAATACTAATAATTTGCTTCAGTTACTTTTTTTAATTGACTTTTTACAGTAGATGTGGAGTCAGAAGAGGCAGCTCCGTGTGATGTGGACGATATTGTGGTGGGTCCTCTGTCCTGGTCGGGTCAGCTGCACGAGTCAGAGGAATCCATGGAAGAGGAAACAGTATTTGAGCAAATGTTTGACGTTCTCCGGCCGCACAGGAGTTTTAAAGAATACATCGGCAACAAGGCGGACCTGGGCCGAGCGGTCATCCCTGCGGCTATTCTCGCCGGATACACAGGTGCCTCATATACTGCTCATGTACAGAGATTTAAACTATTATACAGATTTGAAATAGCCTTTTTCTATGCAGGGAGCGGCCCCATCCAGCTGTGGCAGTTTCTCCTGGAGCTTCTGACCGACCGCACTTGTCAGTCCTGTATTAGCTGGACTGGAGATGGATGGGAGTTCAAGCTGACAGACCCAGATGAGGTATTTTTTACAGGAGAAAATAAACTTAATGTAAAATTCCTTGTGCTTTGCTGCTAAATACTGTAATGACTTTGAAAAGCAGTTTATAAACGTTACAAATGGGATGTCACATGGTGCTTTTGATGATCAGATTTCTGCAGATACATTTTTGGCTTATCTGATTATGCTCCACCCACTGCAACCAAAAGAAGATGGTAGTACATACATTTTTCTTTTAATATTCATCTAACTCTGTCATGTACGTTCTTCCAGGTGGCTTTGCTGTGGGGCCGGAGGAAGAACAAGCCTAAGATGAACTACGAAAAGCTGAGTCGTGGCCTGCGCTACTATTACGACAAGAACATTATCCGCAAGACGGCCGGGAAACGCTACGTCTACAGGTTCGTGTGCAACCTGCAGGGGCTGCTGGGATACGAGCCCGGAGAGCTGCACGCCATGCTGGACATCAGCCCCAAGAGTCGCTAAAGTCGATTGTTCTGTTCTGTTTTAACTGCAGTGTACAGATATTTGCTAGTTTTATACCGGATGAGTTTGAATGGCAGAGGGGTGAATAATCAGGGAGTATCTAAACAAAATGTATATTCCGTGCAGGTTGTTTGACCCTATTTACAGATGCACTTAACACGGATGGGCTCCCTTTATGTGGGGGAGGTTCAGGAGGTCTTAGAGATTCCCTGCCACGAGGGGTTTTAGACCACGAAAGCAGCTGTTCTTGGTAATGGAACCCGATTGATCCGTTCACTCTCAGCTTTCCCGCTTGACGTAATACAATAACATAGAGACACCTAATTTAACACCGGTGATGGACTCGGACTAGGGCCTGGGGTCAGTTGGTCAACATGACGCTGCTGATTTCAACCTGACCTCATATTGTGCTCTTTGGTGATGTGGTGGGTTTTGATTTGTCGACTAAAATGGGAAAGTGCTGATCCAAGCTTCCAATAAAGACAAAGAGCACCGAGATACACCTCAATTTGAAATGCAAATCTTTTACTTTCAAGCACTAAAACACAACTTTACACAAGCTTAAATATACACTGCAAAAAGCTTGGCCAAACTTTAAGATATAAACGCTTAAATCTATCAGATAATGACTTAAAAGTAGTGAAATTATCTGTCCATGCAGGAAGTTATCTTATAAGGAGATATATAAACCACCTCTAGACTAGAATTAAGCAGTCTCTGGTGCAGTAAGTAGATAATAAATCTGGAAACAAGATGAATAACCTGATATATCTTTTAAAATCTTGGCCAGATCAGAGAAATTTGAAGAAACAACTACACCTTATCACTGATACTGAAGGTCCCACCCCCCAAACCAACCCACAGACGAAGCAAAACTATAATATTTTCACTGAAACTACAGAGTTACGGGAAATATTTATTTGAATAATGTTATTGAATGCAACTTTTTGGGGTAAAAACGCCACTTATTGCTTCTTCTATCAAAAGGGACTGTTTAAAGATTATATGAAGTCACGTCTCCATGTTTATAATGATACAATACGCCAAAAGAAATCATTTTTTAAACTTATTGCTCATCTTGTTTTAGACTATTGAGAACACTGCTGTCTTTTCAGTTAATAGAAAACACCTTAAGCTAGATTGACTGTTTCCGATTTAATTTATTCAGGCCTGTCACGATGTCGACTTATCGTTCAATATATGTTTGCTGGAACAACATATTTTGGGGATCAGTATTTGTATGATATTTTTGACATTTTTGGCTAATTATTCGCTCATTCTGCAATTTACTGTTTGCAGCTTGCAGCTTTTTAATCGTACTGTCTGCAAAATGGGTTTATTGGCATTAAATCACTTTGCGTCACGTGCATAAAGTATTTTCAACATCATAATTTATTAATGTATTTCTCTGTATCATGGTTAAAAATGTATCATAGTGACAGACCTATTTGCAGCTTGCAGCTTTTTAATCGTACTGTCTGCAAAATGGGTTTATTGGCATTAAATCACTTTGCGTCACGTGCATAAAGTATTTTCAACATCATAATTTATTAATGTATTTCTGTAGCAAAATATGGTTAAAAATGTATCATGGTGACAGACCTAATAATGTCTATATTTGAATCAGTGCCACATTTGTCTCTGAAGGGCTTTAAAACCTTCACTTTCTCACACAGTTGTATTCACATTTGCCCCTTGCCGGCTGCTCCATGAGGGGTCCACAGGGGTAAGTGGTGGAAGTAATCCCCACTCTAAACCTCTAACACGTCCACTGACCATGTGAAATCTGATTCTTGTTTGTATCTTACCCCACACAGTTTAGTCATCCATGTGTAAAGAATATGTAAATTAAATCAGTAAGTAGTGAAATAATTGTAACTGCTTTATTTTCAATATTGTATGCTTGGTTGTCCTGACAACGTGAAATGCTTGCTTAATGTCTGCTTATTTGGTCAGAGGTTCTTTTGGTGTAAATTCTCCGCAGAGCTCAGCAATTAAGTTGGGTGTTTGGAAATTTCCATCTGATCCTTGATACTTCCTCTTTTTTTTTTGGCCTAGATATTGGTTTCTCTTTCTTTGCTTGACCTTGGGGTAAAGAAACTGTCATTACAAGCACTTTTGGTTTAAATTATTTGTGAGATTTGTTAAATAAATGGTTTATTGTCAATAAAAGTTTCAGGTGTCAATACAATCTGATTTGTAAGTGGCATCTTTATATCAAATAAATATATTTATATAAACAAAGAGACTAGAACCTGAGTTTACTGCACACCAAAAATAATATATTATCTGATTTTTTGAGTTTTCTAGAGGATTATGTCATGTAAACAGATCTGATGTGAAATTAAGTTATTTAAAATTAATTGTACTGTCTTAAAACTTTACTTCTAAAATCACTGACACGTCACCAGGTTTGATGCTCAGATTTCTTTTGTGCATGTGAACATCGGGGTTATCGGATTATTCTACTTACTGAGTTTTACTGGTCATATAAATGCACTGTTAAAGGTGAATGACAAACTGTGGCAAAAACAGCAGCGAGTTCAGTGAGCAATGAGCATGGCTGAAATGTGTCACTCCGAGAATAATCCACAAGTCGGTAGCTCGGCCCTTAATGGACCATTTCTTTTAGAGACAACACATGTGGTATAGACATAAGAGCTTACAGACATAAGAGTCTTTGTACTGTTCATATAAAAACTATTAAAGCTGGAAATGATACTGGGCTCATTTTTAATCTACATATTGAAAAGATTAGTTGACATAAAATAATTTAATCATTTTATTTTTACTCATACATATATTAAATTATGACTTATTGACACCACATTTTTACTCCTTATTTTGAATTTATTATTACCATTTATATTGTTGCTCTTTGTTATTATATTATATTATATTATATTGTGTGAGCTACTATGTCCAAATAATTTCCCTTGTGAATCAATAGACTTAGAGGTGCAATGTGTAACTTTTCGGCTGGGGGCCTGTGCCTGGAATGTTCCACAGTATGACATTAAACAGCTCTTTACATTTATTAGATTATAGATGGTTTTATAGCTAAAAAATACATACAAAAACAGCATTTTAAATGTGAACAGGTCCTGTTTAGTCTCCATGAAGATAGAAAGGTTGAAAAGCAAAAACATCTCCATGTAGAAAAGCCCCTCTACAGAAATGTTACACAATGCATCTTTTTTCTTAACAAACTAAAAGAATAAAAAAGAGCAGACACACACATCATATGCACCAAAGAAGAGGAATAAGTTTATCTGTCAAAGTAACAAATTAGTTAAGAGAGGAGTAATTCATTAAGTAACTTTAAAGCTCTACATTGTCATTGTGATTTTTGTTTTTCCCACTGTTCTGGTGTTAGGGTTTTCTGCTCAAATGCGTGGATCTCTTTGAGTTCCTCTGCAAGGCATGTGTTGACCAACCTGCAAAAATGATAAATAACTTAAGCTCTTTGTTATTAAGCTTTTACATTTAGATGAAGTTCTGTGTCCATAATACCTGTGTCTCTGTAACAGTGGCTTCCCCTCAAACTGGGGTGACACAACAAGGACTTTGTAGCTGGCAGCACATCTATTAGGGGACGTATCCTCTACATCCTGGAAACAAGAGAGTTGATCAACTGTTAGTAATAGATCTATTCACTTTGTTATACATTTTAACAGGCTTACTTAATGGAAAATTGTTCATTGTTTGAGTACGTTTTTGGATACATTTACAAAAACATTCAGTCGTGTATGTTGGATAAAGACATTTTGTGTATTATATGGACGGTGACCAGACGTCCCTTTTTACCCCAGACAGTCCCAGTTTTGAGCCCTGTGTCCCCAACCACCACAAACTAGGGGTGTACCAGTGTTTGATTTTGAAAATGTGGTCACCCTAATTATATGCTAAGTCTAAGAGCACTTTGTTGCCATTATGATTCATTCTCTTGCCTTAATTTAATTTAGGGGGGTTAAATTAAAGTGAATTGTTCAAGTGCTACAATAAAACGTACCACGTGAACTGCCCCGAGCTCCTTGATCAGTTTGTCTCGAATCTGTTCCGCTGTTATCGCCATTTCTGCTTAAACTATACGCCCAATGTACTAATATTTTAATACTGCTGAAGGAGTAGATTTAAAGATTTTTTAGTGCTGGTCTCATGGCAAGTGCACCCCGGAAGCGTTTGATTAGAGTTCATCCAGCAAAAAATATAATAATTTCCCGTAGACATACAGACCTACAGATTTTTAAACAAC
>KN500332.1:8395-20085 GCA_000787155.1 Scartelaos histophorus | reverse complement strand
AAAAAAAGAAAAATAAATAAAATCGTAGGATAAATATCGAAAACTAGCTGGTAATAAATCTTATTTACAGAAATCGAGCGCAATAGCCTTTAAAATGACAGATAAACTGTCCAATCACATAGCTGAACTGAAATTGTCCACCAATCACGAGCAAGAGAAGCAAAAAGGCGGGCTTTATCTGTTTGAAGGGGCAAATCACAAAGATAGGTGCCCTTAAAGAAAGCCTAATTGTAAATGTTATGTTTTTTTTCGTAAACGTAAACTCCTTTCAATAAACCATATACCAGACCATATATATGCAACTTTTGATATTTAGACAAGATAAAATTAGTAACTGTTGCCATTATTTGTAGAATAACGTGAAATCAAAATTATTATGTTTCAGGCATAAAAAAGGGCTACTAAAATGTATTTGTTTACATCCTGTCCTCACACACCGTACGCTCTTTGATATGATAAAATTAATTTAACAATGGATCTGGCTTCGTAAAATGCTTTTCTTGCAATGAGAGAATGGATTTAGGGTTTAGATTTGTTTTCAGTTGGATATAAAAGGAGCACATTCCCTCAGCAAACATATGTAAACTGAGAGGTTTGTGAATGAATAGTGGTGAACAATGGTAGTCGAAGTAGAGAGCTTTTATGGTGTGTACATGCTGTTCTGCACCAACCCTAAATTCAAAGGGCGAATCTACATCGGCTTCACGGTGAACCCCGAGAGGAGGATTGGGCAACACAACGCGGGGAGACACCGGGGGGGCGCCAAGAGGACCAGCGGACGAGGCCCATGGTAAGGATTATATGAAGCTGCATATTTGTTTCAGCACTTTTAGTGAGGTTTAACAGCTGTTGTGTTTATAGGGAAATGGTTCTCATCATCCATGGCTTTCCCTCTGATATTGCCGCACTGAGAGTAAGTTTGAACAATATAATTAACCTACCATCAAATGTACTGTACAGTTCTTGCAAACTATTTTAATATACATTTATTTTCAGAGAACAGTTGTGTTTCTTATAATAGTTATACTTAAAGTCATACTTAAACTACCAGCACATCTTGCCTACTTAAAGACGCAGCATGTAAAAAATGGCTAAAGTTGCTTTTGTCCTTTTTTGCCATTTGGCATAAAACTTATTTATTTCCATGGAGATGGAGAGGGTTCTAAAGTATGCTTTTAACTTTCTGTTTCTAGGTAATCATGCAGGTGATGTATCATTATTACCATTTATATTTTTTACTCTTTGTTATTATATTATATTGTGATGCTTGAACTACTGTGTCCAAATTATTTCCCTTGTGGATTAATAAAGTTTGTCTAAGTCAGACCTGGGCATTGTGCAGCTCCCGGGCCACATACGGCTCTTTGGTTGACTCTGACCAGCCTGTTTTACCTCATGCATAGACTAAAGCTGTATTGCTTTTTAATGACATTTTTTGTAAGGTAACCTCACTTTTTCATTGCTTAGTCATAACATAAACTCTTACCAGTCTCATCAGCTGGTGAAAACAATGCCATTTACCGCATTTTATAAAGAAATACAATTCTTTCTCTGTCAGTTTGAGTGGGCCTGGCAGCACCCACACTCCTCTCGGCGGCTGACCCATGTGACCAGACGGTCCAGGAAAGAGTCGAGTCTGGCGTTCCATTGGCGTGTGGTGTCCAACATGCTGCAGGTGTCACCGTGGAACCGCCTGCCCCTGACTGCCCGCTGGCTCAAACAGGAGTACAGGATGGACTTTGAGCCTAGCCTACAGCCCCCTCTGCACATCCCTATTGCTTTTGGCTGCGTGCGGGCCAAGAAGAAGTCTACGCTGCATTCTGGAGAGGAGCAGGAAGAGGTGTCCTGGTGCTGTCTCTGTGGACGGATTGTCAGGGTAAACATCTCACTGTGGCTGGACAGGGGGTTAAGTGTTGTGATGCTGTTATAAAAATCTGTTGTATGTTAATAAAGTTGAGCTCAGTCCTACCAGATATCAGTAATTTTGAAGATTTAAAATAGAGTTGATATTTTGAATATGCACTTAGCACCCATAGAATTGTGGTAAGACTTTTTTTGTTTTACAATCTTCAGACATTTTTAATTGAAGTATTGACCCTATCTCCAACATGAATGCAAAAGGACTAAATAAATCTTTCCTTAGGTGTCCGAAATGCTGAGCTGTTTTCAACCATCGTGCACAATGAAAAGCCACATGAGCTGCCTGGCCAAATCCTTCCTGAAGTCAGAGCCTGCTCAGCTGCTGCCTGTGGAGGGGCAGTGTCCTGTGTGTCACACCACAGTTCTGTGGGGAAGCCTCATCCGTCACAAACACGGCTGCTTCGGAGACCTGGAGGAAATTGCAACCTCCTCATCACAGGTATGACATTGTATAAGTCTTATACCCACAGTTCTTGTAATATGATTTTGTTGAGTATTTTCAGACATTTTGGACATTTCTCTCACAGAGTCACTGGGCAGATGAGCTGCAGATATAATGAAGAGGAGCAATGTGAACCTACGATCACTTGAATTGTAAAGAATCATGTAGTGTAATGCCATTTTATCAGCTTTTTCTGTTTTTTCTTTTTCTGTGAATATGTAAACAAAATACTTTCAGTATTTATATTTTTTAATAAAATCATGTATTTATTTAAAACATATTGTCCTAAATCCTAAAATTACATCCAAACAAGAGTTAAGAGTAGTAGAATTGTATGACTATTTATGCCATAAAAAAACGCTATCATTTATGTCTTGGTGTAAATGAAACAAAAGTCACTCTGCTCTGATATAAAATACCTCTCCTTCCTCGCTAAGAATCCCACTTATTCCCACAAATACCATTTGAAAAAGGATGAAGAATAGGTTCATCAAAGAGGCTATACTGGCAAAAAGCTCCATTCCCAGACAAGCCCTGAGCTTGAAAAAAAAAGTTTATTATTACTCTACAAAGTATAAAGTAACTGTTAATTAATATTTTACAGTATGTACGAGTTGACTCTGCAGTTTGCAAACCAAACACTGGGGTCATCTGTGCCAGTGTCTTTTTTTGTTTGACACACTTTGTGTCAAACTAATGTGCATTCCTGAAGTTGTGATTTGTTAATTTTACAAACATACCGTGGGAAGACGAAGATTTTTGGCTGCTATGGCCACACACCCTGCAATGTAAATCTGGAAAAAAACAAGCATCTATTTAGTATCAGGATCATGTAAAAGGGAATCAGTAAAATGTCATTCTTACAGTTTAATTATTAATTTTTAAAATTAAAGCTGAAGTAAACAACTGATCATACTTACAAAAAGTGATAAAACATAGTAAGCTGGCGCCAACCCATCTGTTTCTATCCCAGTGGCGATTAAGGCGGTGATGCAGCTCATGTGGAAGATGCTCGCACATATTTGGGTGATCTGGAAAGTGGCAGGGACATAGTTGTTATTCGTGTAAAGTAACACAGTAACAGAGTAAAAACAGACCCACCCCCAGGGCCTTGGGCTCTGCCTCCAGAAACTTGAGTTTCCTCTGCTCGTCCTTCTGGAAGGACACGACCACCAGAGGACTGGGGGAAAGTCCCGGGTCCGCGTCCACAACAACCGCCCCTTCAAAACAACAACACCCTTTTACTTCAGATGATCCTTCGTTATTGCAAACATCGTGGTTATTCGTGGTTGCGCATGTTTTAATCAGCATCTTTTAATCTACCTGTCATGTCGCCAGAGCACGTAGTGCGTCACCGATGCGCTCTCTCCACAGATTTCATGCGCGATTTTCTGAGCTTTTTTCCCGTGAGTTCCGCCCTTTGCCTGCGTGTTTACACTTCCTCTCCATCCCTCTCATCCCTCTCATCCCTCTCATCTCTCTCATCCCTCTCTCTCTCTGTTGTGTCTGTTGTGCACAGGGAAAGTCTGTAAATCTGTGCTGAGAATATCTGGCCAGAAATAATACACTTTCTTCAATCATGATAGAACTCAAAAATGATTTGGGATTTTTAAAAAATCCTCATTATAACTGAAGGATAACTCGAAGTATCTTTCATTTGTCCACTCAGGGTGGAAAAAGAAGGCTGGGCTAGTTTTACTCAATAAAGAGCAGACCTACATACTTGGACCGTGTCTGAGCAATACCCGATTCTGGTCATGACATGTCCATATAAATAATCCCTTGATATACAAAATGGCTCTGAATCATGCAGTTACAAAAAAGATTATTCTTATTAGTGTGTTTGTGGTGTCCAAACTGTGGTGTAGGGGCCAAATTCTGCCCTTGGACCAGTTTTACTGCACCTATAAGGCTGCCTGCTGAACCGGCTCAAACTGTGATGAGATTCTGAGTCTGTTTTCCTTGCAGACGTGAGTCAGCACACATTTCCTAGCAGACATTTTGGGGCAGACATTACTTGAGTAAAGTTATAAGCCTGAATACATTTGTGGTGTCAGTTATACGGTAAGTGCTCCATTTGATTTATTCACTGCCTCAAATGAGACACAGTAAGTCTGGTGTTCTTATAAGAACAGACGACCTCACGTTTGTGTTGTGCACGTCCCACATACGTTTGCACACTCCTGATATCTCACATTATTACTCAACATGACTTCAGAAACATGTTTTATACAGTTTATTGACACTCATTACATAGTGGAATACTGGGCTAATGTGTTGGAGATCATCCTCTTCACTCTGGACTGGAGGCGGCTGGAGGAGAGGCTTGTATTCTTATCACCGGCTGTAAACAACAAAATATACTGGACTGTAAGATTATTCACTATTGTTAAGGATTGGATCTAGATGTTTGTTACTAATCTGTTGTAAAATGCTTTTGTGTGTGTGTTTATGTACCACTTTTGGAGACGGAGAGCAGCAGTTGACCACTTTACAGGCATAGATCGCCAGAGTGACCGAGATGCACAGGAGCGTCACCTGGATGACCAACAAGTCCGTAAACAAGTCCAAGTGCGTCGCCTGTGAGTGGACAGACAGAACCAGAGAAAATAAAACGTGAAGATGTCAAAACTGACAAAACAAGATACCGCACTGTCATAAGGTTTAGCTTTGGTGTAGTCACAAAACACTCGCCTCAATCTTTCCGCAGAATAATCTCTGCTCCTCGTTAAATGTGTAGTTGTCAAAATGGCCCAAGTGAAAACAGTAAAACTCTTCCATTGCGACGAGGGCAAACACCAGGTTGAACAGACAGGCTGCAGTGGCGACGACCTCCATGCCCACACAGGCCTTGAGCTGAAACCCAACTACAACTCATTAGTATTTACCACGTGATCTTTAAACCTGGAACTCAAATATTTAGATTTTTAAAATATTAAAATAAGTCTTAATGTATCTTAAGCCCGACCCTTTATCTTTTGAATCACTGTGTGGCCTAGAACATGACCAGAACGTTTAGTCCGTTTGTTTAATCTGCGCTGTTCCCATGTCCTGATGTTTTGTTTTTTTAATAATTTTACAATATTACAAGATTTAGCCCGCTTTAAAGGTTCTCTATTATGTAAATGTAACTTTTGTGAGTTTAAGCCATGAACACAAAGATGGAGTTTTGTTTTGTTTCATTCACACGTGTTTAAGTTAAGTCTGGCTACATCTCCAAAGATTAAAATGCTCTGTTCCACCTTGTGATGTCACGTAATGGTAGTTTTCAGGTTAGTGGGACCTTCTATGAGCCTGTGGTGGCATCAGCCTGTGTGGTGTGGTCTGCTGGAGCAGAGCATCACACACAGAGGGAGGAGAGGAAGAAGCTGGACAAGGTCATGGAGCAGCTCCAGCTCTGTCCTGGACTGTCCTCTGGACTCAGAGGGGACAGGAGGCTCCTGGCTGAGGTCGTCTCTGTGCTGGACCATGAGTGTCGCCCCCTGCAGGACGCTCTGTCTGCTCTGTCTGCAGCTTCAGTGACTGATCCACCCTCCTGTGTGAAGCAGAGGTTTGGCAGATCTTTCCTTCCTGCTGCTTCAGACTGAACAACCAACACTGTAACTCTGAACCTGTGTCATTCAACCAGATCCATGTGCAACACTGAAGACCATGTAGAACATCTGATATAATTCACTTAAGTCACTCTGCTGATATTTATCCTAAAGCTGCTGCACATAAACAGAGTCATATTACTGTAAATAACATTATAATAAACTGAAGTCACTTTACTGAGATTTATTCTGTTAATATGCTGCACTGTTACTTTTATTCTACATAATAGAGTCTATTTTTATTTTTATTATTATTTTTCTATTCTTAAAATTTTTTAAGCCATTATTTATTGTCTTGTTTTATTGCGTGTTTCCATTTTCCTGCTGTTCTTGAACTGTGCGTTGCAACACTGGAATTTCCCCACTGTTGGGACCAATAAAGGCATATCTTATGTTATCTTATCTTATCTTTTATTTTTTGTTGAGTAAAGAAAGGCAGTTTCAGGGGTGACATTCTGCAAACTATTCCAGTGAAGCTGTGTGGAGTTTAAAAACACAAGAAGCTGGACGAGTTTCAGTTTGAGAGAAAAGCTCAATCTAAATATGCAGGATTGATGTGTTAAATATGTGTGAATGAAACAAAATGAAACTCCAGATTTGTTTTTGATAAGGAAATAACATGATATAGTATGGGCCCTTGATGGGAAAAAAATCAAACCATAATTATAGTGCAAATATCAAACTGACAAAAAGGAAACACCGCACAATATTTGAACGTTTAAATAATAACAGCATTGCAAAATTAAAAGAGGAATACAAATAAAAGGCTGTTCTGCGGCCGAGTCTTTCACACCACAGTCACAGTTCACACGTTGGCCAAGTGGGTGTATTTTTAGTGTCACGTACCGTTTGTAGGTGCAGGTTTTTGGATGCAACAGCTACACTTCCTGCAATGAAAATCTGCAGAGTGAAGCCGTCATTTAGAACAGAAACACTCAGAGGTGGACAGTCAAGCCAGAAACTGCACTCAGATAATATGACTCGACCAAGCTGAGTACAAAGTCTTAGAAATTAAATGAGGTAAATACATTTCCAAGGATTAAGTAAAAGTAAACTTAATGATAACAGGAGAAATCTGAACTATGAAAGCTGAGATGTTACTCACCAGGATGGATGAAATGATAAAGAACTGAAAAGTCTCATTTCTGTCCAGACCATTGGCAATAAACGAGACCATACAACTGCTCTGGAATATGCTCAGACATATCTGGGTGATCTGTATATTGGAAATTTAATTGTTAACATGATCGACAGAAGCGTGGAGAACTATGTACAGACTGGTCACCCCCAGGGCTTTAGGTTCTCCCTCCAGAAACTTGAGCTTCCTCTGTGAGTTCTTCTGGAAGGACAAGGACACCAGTGGAGTGTTGGACAAGCCGGGCTCTGCTACTACAACCGCTGCCTCTGAAAACACATCATAAACTCACTGGTATTTTTAAAAAGATTCCCAACAAGCTTGAGCTGGCAGACTGGTTTTACTTATTATGGATGTTAGTTTAACTTCTGCAATGGAGACACATTTTACAGCCACATAAACACTGCCTCAGCTTTGGTTATAATTCCACCTCAAGTTCAGTATCCTACATCTATAGTGTCTCCTCTGGGCTTATTGAGATGCTCTAGTGTGACTGATTACAAGTTAAAAATACATGTATTTTTGTATAAATATAAGGAGTAACGCTGCAGTTGTGAGGAGGACTGAAACACACAAGTTTATCGAGTACATCGTGACTATTTTAATTAAAAGTTAGACATGTTAGTTATTGATTAGTTGTTAGTTAGAAGTGCAAAACACGATGAACTCCCACAAGATTGAGAAAAGTAAAAAATATATATATTATAGAATGCGGAAACAAAAGCAAAAGACAGAAGCGTCCGTGTGCATGAAAAGAGTTTGTGCAGAGGCTTGGGTTTGATCACATCCAGATGTGCTCATGCGCAGTGTGCTCCAAAAACATCTCTTCTTGTTCTTGCAGGCCTGGACCTGCTTCTGCTGCCACAGTTTACCTGCCATGGTGCGTGTGCGCGCCGTGCGTCAATCAGCCGATGTCTCAGGAGTTTGGCGCGCTCCGTGTCCCGTGATTTCTCAGTCCAGTTGTGCAACAATCAAGTGTCTGTGGTGCAACCCGAGCCCCTCCGGTCACTCCTCACTTCCCCTTCCCACCAGGAACCTCTTAACCCTTAGCGGGGAAAATCATTACAAATGCAGCTCTAACTTTTGTGCAGGAGGACAGGCCTATGTGTTATATGTCCTATAATATATCACCATAGAGACAAATAGGCCCTAGGTCAAGCTGCAGGTCAGATCTGTGGAAAGGCGAGCCTGCAGACCGTATATTAATGACAAAAACACACTAAGTAGAATAAATGCAATAATAACAGTGATTAATGTATTAACAAAGACAAGACGTCAGGCTTTGGGAAATATATTTATTTGCACCACAGGGAAGATAATGTAATATTCAGCCCAGCACACTCCAAGACTCCAGGACATAAAGATTGTGTATGTTCTGGTGACACCTACTGGACATAAATTAATCCGGATCCCTCATGTTTTACTTTTAATACAACAAAAATATATTGTACCGGGAGTGGCTGAAACTTCCTGAGAGATTCTATGCGTTCAGAAATAGTTGCCAGAGGGACATATTTTCTACATCACGTGAAAAATTTGTCAGTTTAAAATTTCAAGTGCAAACCACAAGTAGTCAACAATATTATTAACAATATTCTATCTTCATATATGTACTGTTTACTGGCAGAAGTGTAAAGTAAGTTTTATAGCAACAAAATCAGTGCATTTCTTATTACCCTGACAAAATCCTCAACATATATGTATGACGTGTATCTTTAAAATGTATTCCCTTATTTTGACATTCAAATTAAGAAATTTGTTCACTTAATTGTTGTTTAAAGCCTGAGTAAGACGATGCACAACTATCAATACGAGGATGTATCAAAATAAAAAGTAAAAAAAAAAAAAATCAAATTCCTTTTACGTTCCACTATGATTAGGTTTAAAGAAATATCCCTTTGCATTTAGTTAGCATTGCTCTCTTTTAAAAAAATAAACATCCCAAATGAGGCAAGAAACACTGGTATTCCGCCTCACATTTCCACAGCTTTCTTCACTCCCCAAGAGGTAACAGTCTCACAGGTCCTCGGGTCCAGTGACGCCTGCCGACCCTCTCACAGGGACTGGTACCCGTCAGTTCTCTTCTTCCGGGCCAAAAGATAAGCAACGACCACAATGACGACGAGCACGAGCAGCGTTATCCCCACGGCAATGGCCACGCGGTAGTTGCTTTGGTCGGCTGGGCACGGGTCAGCTAGAACACACAGAAAAGTGTCATTTTATATTTCCTACTAAGCCTATTATATGACTATTAGGGCTGGATATGTGACTATGAGCTTCTGGAAGTATATTTCCCATAAATTTTTCCAACAGACAGTCAAAAAAAAAACATTTGGGGTCAGGCATATAACTAAACTACCTATAATTTTATGTAAACCTGCTTCTGAAACTGTTTTATAAGTGTTTTTGGACTGAAAACAACTGCATTATGGACATTAGTTGCCACCGTTAGCGCCTTTACACTCTTTAATATTAGAATTTCTTGTGTTTTGTGAAGTGGAGGTCACTGCTGAGTTCTTCTCTCATCAAAATGCAGTAAATTTCCCATATGTTTTTCCAATAGACAGTCAAAAAAAAGGGAAAAGGGTCGGCATATAACTAAACTACCTATAATTTTATGTAAACCTGCTTCTGAAACTGTTTTATAAGTGTTTTTGGACTGAAAACAACTGGACATTAGTTGCCACCGTTAGCGCCTTTACACTCTTTAATATTAGAATTTCTTGTGTTTTGTGAAGTGGAGGTCACTGCTGAGCTCTTCTCTCATCAAAATGCAGCGTCATAATTGAAAGAATTTAATAAAAGACCAACTTCCTGATTTATGTTAAAATGCTTCCTCATCTGAAAAACCCACCTGGAGTTGCACTTTGTTTCATTCGCACGTTTTAACACAGAACTCCTGCACATTTAACCAGAGTTCTTCTCTCGAGCAGAAAAACTGTTCCGCCTCGTGATGTCGGGTGGGTAATACAGGAAGTGCTTCACACGCCCTCTTTAGAATAACTTTCACGTTTAAAAACCTCCAATCTCTGCACCGAAGCGACCTGAAAACTACCACCGCGTGACGTCACAAGTTGGAGCAGAGCATTTTGAGCTTTGGAGACAAATAAAGGGTCACTCAAACACATGTGAATGAAACAAAAAACACAATAATGTTTTAGTTTAAGGCTTAAAAAAACGTCCAAAACCTGTTCTACTGGTAATATAAGAAGACTTTAAACAAATAAATAAATAGGAACAGCCGGATTTAGAGCAAGATTTCCCTTTATGACTGTTTTTTTTTCACTTCTTCATAAAAAAACCTTTGTCATCAACGCCGCAGATGAAGTCATGAGATGTCACGAGTCGCTTCTGTCAGTCAAAACCCGATTGAGCCACATGCTTCTCGGAACGATAACCGTGATGCACAAGCTTAACGCTCCACTTCCTGCACCCAAAGTTTCAATTTGAACTCTAGACCCGATCCCGTGGCGCTTACTTGTGCCGAAATCGCCGCTGTCGGTGAAATTGAACGCCTGCATCCGGTCGTGGTCGATGTCGAGGTGGAGCCCGTTGCCCATGTAGAGCGACTCCTTCCTGCACGAGTACGACTTCCCGAATCCGGCCTGGAAGGCGTGCATGGAGCGGTTGGTCGCCGTGTAGGTTTGCGCCGCGTCGCCTGCGGTAGAAGCAAACAAAAGCGCTTATGAAACTTATGAAAACAAAATCACCAGTTATGGAGACAAACTAGTTCCGCGGCATTGCTCTGGTCTCTTTCCGGCATCACACGCGAGGCTTTACTGACAAAGCTCAACCAAACAAGAAAGTTCTGGATGTGACTTGGGTAATCATCATGTCTTTATTGGACCAGCTTAGTCATTGACCTGATTAAAACCCTTTCAACGACTTAAACATGACACAAACACTTACTTTTTTTGCTGAAGTCATAGGTCAGATTGAAAGACACCGTGTCCACAAACGATTTCTTCGCGGTGACATTCTAAAATAAAAAATAATCATCATTTAAAAAGACACTGTATTGTAATTTCAGTATAACAAATGGTAGACTATTGGCTACAAAAATCCATGTCCGTTCGCATTATGGCGATGTTTAGGTCGCAAACGAAGCTCACCTTTGAGAAGGAGAAAGTGATGTTCAGTTCCTTGGAAATCAGACGCAGGTTGGCGTGGGTGTCGTTACAGTCTCCTGCTGTACGGGTCACATTTGGGAGCAAGAGGAACGTCCCATTGGCCTGTGAGAGGAAAAAGATGAGAAACCACTTAAATATTCAGCTATTTTGTGTTTTAATTTAATGTAATAGCTCATAAATTGGCTTTTCTTTCAGGAAATCTACAAAATTTGCCTTTAGTTTTGCAGTAATGTGTCATATTTACACATTTTCTACAAGTGAAATGCATTTATCCTGGTTTGGGACAATACTAAAGAGCGACAGTGTTGTGTTGCATTTAGCTGATTACTCATTTATAGGACAGGGGCTGTAAAATTCAAATCAGTGATAATGCTGCAGTGGGAGCTTAGCATTTGTTATTCCAAAGTACAATAAGGAAATGCAGTGTTTTAATAAAGCCGGTCGAATACGGGTGACTCGCCTGTAGGGAA
>KN500325.1:2096-17560 GCA_000787155.1 Scartelaos histophorus | reverse complement strand
AATTGAATTGAATTGAATTGAATGCACTTTAATCCCATTCACATAAGCACTTTACACATTAAAACCAGCTACAGAACGTTATAAAGTATTTTGTACATGTTGAGCCATAAAACAAAGTATTTTTAATATGATTGTTTAAATAAAAATTGTATTTTCAACACTGCATACTGCTTTTGTCCTTTGTTTTGCCATACTTAGCTGTATTTTATAAAAGAATGTATGAGTGGGGGCCCCTTAGCCTAGCTGAGGTTACAGTAACATGACAACAAAATGAAATTTATGCTAAAGACGACCCAATTATTTTGTGTGCAGATTATTTCAGTCTGTGGTGTTATTTCAATATGTATTAGTCCTTGAAATTATCATTAGCGCGATAAACAAAGTTGTAAAACAGGTCACTCACTGGCCACTCTGACGCCGACAGTGCTGCTGACGGCGCCCTCTTTGGACTGGCACCAGTACAGCCCGGTGTCCCAGGTCACGGCCAGCCCCACCCTACAGCTGTCCAAGAGCTGTCTGCCCCAGCCCCGCCCACAGAGCTGGGGGGCGGGGAGGCTGGTGGTGTTTCTGTGCACGCTCCAGTCTTTAGCTTCTTCTTCAGGGAAACATTTCATCACAAAGAAGCTGCCTTCAAATAAACTGGGCCCAGGAGACACCTTCAACCACACTGAACAAACAATATACGGACGCACAATATTATATTAGAACCCACAAAGCAGAAAATACTGTATCTGTATTGTCAGTCTGTCTCTACCCGCATAAATTAGAGAGATCACATTCTACAATTCATACAAGTTCATACAAAACATCTACGTGTAACATCACTCAGAGCATTTGTCTCCAGTCGAGTGAAGCTCACACAGGCTGCCAGTTATAGGGGCAAGTTTGGACTCTAGTTCCATATTAAGAACAGGAATTTATTCATAGCCAAAATATCCAGATCATGTACAGTGGTTTAATGTGAACAATTTAGGACCAAAATGACGAGGCTCCCTGCAGCAGTTACAGAGAGAGGGGCCACAATATTTCAATGTGAAGTCAGAATTGATGGAGCCGGGAGCGCCCCATAATATTACCTTCCTATTTGGGACGTGGAAACAGGTGAGCTGATCTGAGGTGTTAAAAAAGTCTCTCCCGAATCTCCCCTTTTTTCCCCCTTGAGTTTTCAGACGTCTAAACCTTTTTGACAGTGTTTGCTAATGTGGTGAAGTGGAATGTGCGAGAGTTTTTACATCAGCTTAAGGTGTAGGCAGTGGAGCCTCTGTCAGAAAACTGAGAGGAAATACTTCATTTCTGCTGACAGTTTGTGACAGCTTTCGTTTAACATGGAAAAAAAACAACTAGTACTTAAAAAATACATGTCACTAAACAGTCTAAACCAGGACCAAACTGTGCAGGACTTTACCAGGACAGACTAGTATAAACTTCCTGTACAAGTTACACACATAACTTCTGTCTATAAACAGCGTTCCCCAACAAAAGTATTTAGAGATGCACTGATCCAGCTGTTTCAGATCTGATTTAGCTTTAAGTGTCTGCCGATACTCGATACAAACCGATACCAGTGCTGAAAACAACATTTATTTCTTTTAAAATAAAATAAAATAAGACAAAACTGATCTTAATGTGTTATGTATTTGTTACTTGTAGGTAGTTTTGTGTAAATAAAAGTTCAAACATTATGAGACAAGTCATATTAACAGTCATATTACATCAACATGTCCAATTAGAACATAAGCAAACTGATATTTGGAAGCTGAAACCAGATCAAGCACATTTTTGTTCTTAAATTTGTGGCAATATCAGGCATGAGTACTGGATCGGTGCATCCCTAAAGATAATGCCTTTTTAAATGGACTTTACCTTGTTTGGTTCCACAGCAGCACCACAGTGAAGCTAGAACCACTAAAACAACAGCAGCACATATTATGTATTTATTATAGTTTTATATTTTGAAGGAAAACACTGCAGGCAACACTTTTTTAATTGTGTTTGTTTTTGGTCAGTTTGGTCAGATGTTTTAATATTTAATTTAATCAGCTTATCTTAGAGTTATATGGGACGTTGTTGAGAGCGTTAAGGAGGCACAAAGCGGCACAATGGGATTCATGTGGTCAGGACATTAAATGGAAGTGATGACAGAAAGAACAGGAGGATGTGAGGAAATCAGACATCGCAGCAATAGGACCAGGGTAAGAAAACACACTTGAGGACAGAGCTGTAAACAGCCTCATGTGAAGGAGCAGCTTTTGTGGAGCTCCAGGTCAAACCAAACCTGAACATGTTATAAGTTGTTTTTCAGTGACACAGCACAGCTCTTGTTTAGAGCTCCAGGCCCCAAACTTGTGCTAGAGCTAAGACTGGGGGAAAGTTTGGACCCAGAGGGGTCTTTGAGTTTTCTGATTATTGACAATCATTGATTCTCTTGTAAATGTGCAGAATAAGCTGATCAAATGTAAGTTCACTGTCTCAACTGTCTGGTTGTTGATGATGATGAGAGGCTGTGGTGAAGAGGAGCTGAAAATGAGTTCCTTTGTTCTGCTAACACTGAGGTGGAGATGGTTTTCATCGCACCACTTGGTGAATTTTCTGATTGTGTTGTGATAGTCCATAAGTGAATTATTGTCCTTGAACAGGCGGAGGATGTTTGTGGAGGGACTAATATTGTCATGTGTGCAGAGGGTGTAAAGAAAGGGGCTAAGCACAGTGTGGTGCACCAGTGTGTAAGGTGAGGGCAGAGGATGTGGTCGTGCTCCTCTCTACAACCTGCTGCTGTTTCTCATGAAGTTCTATGGGACATTGCACTTTCAAAGTCTGTTTTCTCAAATGCATTTCCCCCACAGGGACATAAAGATCAGCCTGTAAAGCTGCACCTTCACTCACCAAACATTACAGTCTTGTGCTTAACAAGAAAAAACGTACAGATACAGATGTGTCAGATTTTTTTGGACACATTTTCAGTCAGATCTTGTTTACGCAAATACTAAATAATCTCTTCCATATATTTTTAGTGTCCTATGTTTTAACCTGCCTTCTTTATGGTTTAAATGTCACAAAAAATGTCAATTTTGGCCATGTTAACACATAAAATGCCCTAGTTTTATATGAAAACATGGTAAAAACTTGTAATATGTGTTTTGTCTTACATTTATGTGAGTAAACTACAGAAGTTTCACACTGATATCTCTAAATTTCTAAAGTTTTTTTCTCATTCACGTGCAGTGTCTCGCCTGTGCAGGTAGTATTAGTATAGTAATGTAGCACAAGTATTGTTGAATATTTTACTCACACAGGAGGATCACAGGAGCAGGTTTGTCGTCCATGTTGGTTTGTAGTCAACTGAAACTACAAATCATTTCTCTTTTACCTCGGCACCTGTGGTTTCCTGCGCAGAAGCAGGTAGGCAACGTTTCTCATCTGAGTGGTCTTCTCTGGTATTACACACTTGACATATCTGACTATTTTAACATTTGGGACTTGCACATAAACAGATATGCACAGAGATTATATGCCAGATGCCCTTGATGACCATATTAATGGGGATTTCACCACTGGCACAACAGCACATACATGTTATACATCCCTGATCCAACCTTACTCAAATGTATTTTTACATCTCAGGCTTGTTGGTATAACAAACCAACAAAAACTATATTGTCAAACATCATTGGTGGTCATTGTGTGGTCATGTCAATGACCATGCAAGTTATCACCATGGAGACAAGTAGCTGACACCACCAGGCCAAGTTACAGGTCAGATCAGGGGGGAGGCGACCCACTCCTGTTTAAAGTTTATGTTTTTTAAAGGATTTTTAGTAATATAAAAACATACTTAAAATAAATGTATGATAGCCAACACCTTTCACCAGAAAAGTTACAGAGTGCACCTGTAATTTTTAATGAACACATAGCTCTATTTTGAATACATACATTTGACTTGTTGGTAATATCCAGTCCGTTGCAAGAATAATGTGCCTGGTCTTTACAGGTCCATAATAAAGTGCACTTCTGTGACCACATGTGAAACTGTCAGAGCTGTTCAAACCACAACTCTGTGGCTAAACCTGTGACTTTTTGTTTTCCATTAAGGTGTTTTCTTTTTCACTTTTTCCTGTGACAAACTGGGTCATGGCCATACCGGAGGCACTTACAATGACCACAAGAAGAGCTACAGAAATGTGTCAAATGGGTCACAAAAAGAAGAAGAGGAAGTAGTCTTGTCATTAAAACCCTTTTCAAATCACAGATTTCAATTCAGAAAAAAGGTGAAAATATCCATCCATCCATTTTCTCCCGTTTAATCCTTCTGGGTCACGGGGGCAGCTCTGCCCATTACTCTGTGCACCAGACCCAGACCCTATGAACCCCTCTGCAGGTGGTGACCCACAGGAGGGAGGGACTCCCCTACAGTCCACACATTGCAAAATCTGCATATTAAAGACAGATAGACAGACACATACTTTAATATCCCAAAGAAAATGTGTAAAATTGCCATTTCCATGGAAATTTTATTGCTTTGACTTTAAGATTCTATAGTTTGGCATTAAATATTTAAATCACCTTGGAGACAAGCCGATGAGTCCAGCAGATCAAGTATTATTAGGAAACCAGATTCATTCTAGATGTCTCCCAGATCAGGGCAAGAGTCAGATTTCCCCCTTGATTACACTGTATTTACCATGAAATATCCAAAAGGTAAACTCACAGATGTTGAACCTGGTATTTTCAGTAACCGTCTAAACCCCAAAACTCGGCATTACAACATCATTCAGCATTTTCACCATTTAAATTTGAGCTGTCCCATCTGTATTCATTAAAATTGTCCTGTAGAATGTCGTGATGACCTGAAACCACAATACAAATATAAAGTCTTTTAACGGTTTGTAATGTATGCAACAGTACAAAACACCAAGAACTCCTCACTGACAAAACTGGTTGTGCAGTTTGTGTGACTCCCATATGGGCGTGGCATGTGGCGTGATTAACGGGTGGGCGGAGCTTTTGACAAATGGAATTTCCAATAGATTTCATGGAAATGACCCATTTACAGTTAGGCCTTTAGCTCTGTGTATAAAACAGATCATTAAAGTGAAGATGTAACAGCAGTTTACCACAGTGTTGGGCACAACTGCACTTTATATGAAATGTTCCATTTGTCAACAGTGAACTGGGTAAGAGCTTTAATATGTTATGGCCATAAGTTACTCAGTTTCCATCTCTAGAACATTTGACATTTCTTTGAAACTCAATTTTAAATGAAACGTGTGCCTGTTTTCACTGATTTTATAGTCTATATTTTATTTATTGGTGAATGCCTCATGTTTATATTTCTTTTTAATGCATTAAACCATTGTCATTACAGTAGTTTGTGTATGTAAACAGGGCACTATTGTAAAAGAGAGACAGACTAGTTTCCCTGTTTATATAAAGGTTAAAAAAAATCATTATTTACTTAATTATTATTTTGAAGACATACCACTTGAAAACAAATAAAGCTAACATGACACTGTAAACTATTATCCTGCTCTTACTATAACTACTAAACTATGTCAGCACACAAAAGAAGCTTTGTCAAATGAACAGTTCCACATTATCTTTTAAATCCCATATTCTGAAACTGGTGTTCTAATATAAATAAATAAATAAATAAATAAATAAATAAATAAATACTTTGGAAAGTTACAGAATACTGAATACCTCTTGTAAAATGTATTTTGTAACATTCCAGTGTGGGCCAATCAGAGTAGAGTGTTCAGAACACATGCAGAGTCAGGGGGAAGAGGCAAGGCAGCACTAAACACAGTTTAATGTTTACTCCACAGTGTAAAGCAACAGTCACGTACAGCATGTACCCAAGAGTGGAGCTGAGAGCAGAGTCCAGAATGTGATGATGTGCTACACCCAGACGGGGGCAGGGCCTGATTTCCTTACAGATTAGATGACTTTGTACTTTGTCACTAAAAAGGTAAATTCACAAATATTGAACCTGGTATTTTCAATTATTGTCTAAACTCAAGAACTCAGTGTATTACAACATCATTTTGCATCATTTTAGCTGCCCCCCTCTGTATTCATTAATATTGTTCTACAGAATGCTGTAATGTCATCTGAAACCCACCAATTAGACGTAGCTTTTCTTAGAGCTTGTTTCTCTCGATGCAGTGAAACCAGCTGGACAGGTTTGCCAGCGTGAAAAGTGGTCGTGTTATGGTTCAGTCTGCAGCTACATATGGGAAAACCACGCCCTGTTTGACATAAAAACATGTCAGTCTTCTCCGTCAACAACTTATTTATAGAGTGACAAATGGAAAAACGGTTGCAAACATAAAATTGTGCAGCGTTTCAATCTAACAATAAAGTTTTATTCATCACCATTTTATAATTGTACTTCTCTGAGCTGTTTTGATTTACTTTTACTTCTACTAGTGTAATATGTTGTACAGTGTAATAGTACAACAGTATTCTTATTTGAGTAAATGTTTTGGCTCCTCTTCACTAGTTTATACCTGACACTTTTTTTTTCTTTTTCATTTTTTGTGGTAAATCCATTGAAAATATCAGATTTTGAGCATTATTTTCTTTTCAGCAATTATCTTCAAATTACAAATCAGATATTACATCCCAACAGTTACTTGAGTTACATGAGTTTCCACCTGCCACAAATCCTTCTGTCTCCTTCTTGAGTTATATGTTGAACCACTACTTTTATCTGGCATGTCTCTCATTTAGTCCACGTCTACGGCATGCAGTACTGAGTGTTCCAGACTTTGTGATAGTGAAACATTTGGGCGATCTACAAGTTACCACTAATAACAAGGCAAGCCAATCAGAGTGTGCCTTCAGCAGCCACCAGGCAGCTTTTATTTACAGGTTAAATAAAACAAAATGAAGATTGATGGATATGGAGCAGATGGAGATGCTGCTGCAGGGGTGAGGCTCCACCCTGAAGCCGGGAGACATGCTACTGGTGAAAAGGAAACAAGATTAACACAAAGGAAACTGTTACCACAACCGAAAACACCCAATTACAAGAGCCACCACCACCATAACTATAAGTAAGGTCGCCCTCTAAAGCCCTCCACAACAGCCTATCTGAGGCCTGTGTTTTCAAACTCAAAAATACAGTAAACGACTTAATATCACAATTACATAAAACAAAGTTCTCAATCTGGACCCATTCAAATTATATTTAAAAAAGTACACATCAGTATTTTGAAAGCAAGATTAAAACAATATACAAAAGAGGCTCAGCAGAATCATATGTTAGGCACCCTCATGAAGAGTCACATGACTGAAACCTGACAGTCACGTACAGTAACTTGGCACAACAGAAACATACTTTTGCTTTAGTTTACAATGGGGCTGTCTCTGCGTCTCTGTGTCTCCAGGTTTAAAGACGTCATTTAACATTTGGCCTGTCACTTGAAAATCTGCTGTTAAAAACCCGACGGAGAGGACGGAGCTGCACTTTGGGTGGATGTAACTTCTTGGGATGGCGCTGTCAAAATACACCGGAGGAAACTTATGTAAGATTTTTTTTTACCTTTCCTTCACACTATATTTGATAACTGTAAAAAACTGTAATGTTACTAATGAAGGGACTTTGGCTCTTTTATGGGATCTGAATCTTTTGGATCCATTTGTTTCAAAGAGCCGTTCAGAAGATTGCCATTTATTGCCATTTCTGTGTACGCAGAAGCTCTGTTTCTGTGCTGAGTCTTGTGTTGGTTCAGGGTTAATCAGTTTAAAAATACATTCAACTTAGAAAGTAAAAGATTCAGTTCTTTAAACTGAGATCTTAATCCAAACATCCCATTACTAAATGTTACTTGCTGTGCATCACAGAGGTAGGCAGTAATATATAATATATATATAAACAGCATCCCTTATGACTAACAGTTCACAGGAGTTAATAAATTTAAAACCTACTACTTGCTATTGTGAAATTCCAACATGAAGAGGTGGGGCCAAGTAGTTTCAGATCAATATATAATATACAATAACCAAAAGGTAAAATACTTATGTAAAGCCTATGTTACAGTTTAATAATAACAATTATAGATGTTTTTGTTTGTTTGTGTTCGTAATGTAATAAATTTTTTTCTGTGACCTTAAAGCCAACTTCACCTCCTACACTCCCACTCCCACATATCCAATCTCCTACTACATCCCACCCACTCCCCCCCCGCGGTATGACCTTCAGCCCAGCCATCCTCTCCTGAGGGGGGGTCATGAGCGGCGCAGAAGGGAGGAGGAGGAGACCCGCCTCGGCCTGGCCCTGGCAGGAGGAGCCACCATCGCATACGACCCAGACCGAGACGGGGTCAAACGCAGGAGGAAGAGGAACCACGTGAAACGCCGTGAGCTGGAGGAGGGGGCAGAGAGCAGCCAACAGCCAGGTGGGGTCCAGAACAAAAAAACTACTGTCTTTATATTTAATTAAGCACATGTATTCATGTACACAAGACTTACGCACACACAGATAAACAACAACAGATACACACAACACAATTAAAGTGCATGGTCCTTTGGCTGCACACTGTTCTCATAACTCACACTATCTGCATAGTCAGTCAGCTCATGCAGAGCTGCACACAGGCTCTGCTCTGCACTTTCTGGTTTTCTTGGTTTATTCCGGGCACATACATGAGTCATCACCTCGTACAGTGGAGACGGGGTTTACCACTGTGAAGGACTCATCTGTGTGTGTCTGGACTAAACCAAGAAAACCAGGAAGTGAAGAGCACAGTCTGTGCTGTGCAACTCCACACTAGCCAAATACAGTGATCCAAAAAAATGAACCCTGAATTGAACAAATACATTATGCGGTGAAAACTCATTTGTCTTGTGTCACAGTGGAGCAGGTGGTGGCCCGGTGTGGAGAGGACGTGACTCTGCCGTGCAGAGCCCCCAGACCTGACTCTGTGGACGGGCTGGAGTGGACTCGTACTGACCTGGACCAGTATGTTTACTTGTACACGGATGGACGCCCTGTCCTGGAGGGGCAGCACCAGGCCTACAGGGGGCGCTGTGAGCTCAGGGACGGCACTGCCGCTCTGGTGCTAGAGAACGTGACCGCCACAGACATTGGAACATATGAATGTCGCTTCATTGACCAGACCTCAGGTGTGTCCAAGAGGTCCATCATCCACAGCGACCCGGTCAGTGTGGTGCGCCTCAGGGTCTCAGGTGAGGGCCAATGACCATCTGACTCTTTTTGTTTTTACTGCCCCATTCAAACTGTGGACCAGAACAATCCTCTGTTCTGTCTGTAGCAATGTGTAACCCCGAAACCGACCTCATGACCAAAGAAACCACAGTCCTGGCACTTCTCTGGCTTTTTTCACACATAAGCCTTCGCTGGGTCTATGTGTTGGGCAGATTTGGAAGATTTACCTTAAATTCTCTAATTTACCTTTACTACAAACACACCTGCAGCCTTCTTTTTTAAAACCAAAACAAAATATCGGCCTGTGCTGGAAATTTATGGCCATTAGCCCATACGCTAAAAAGTGCAAATATTGGCACAGGCCAACTTATATATTGGTCTGTCTCTAGAAGTTCACTCACTTTCAAATTCATTCACTCAACAACATTCTGACCAACCTTAAAGCTCACAGGAGTCAGTTTTGCGTAACATTGGACCTTTAATGTGAATTCTGATTCTGTGTACTTTCCCTCTGCAGATGCCTGTGCGGGAGCAGAGGAAGAGGAGGAGCAGGATGAAGTGCCGACTCAGGATGATGATGAAGGACCCCCTGCTGTAGTAGCCGAGAGACACCACTATGTGGCGTTCGGGGTCGTGGGGGTGTTTGGTTTGACGGTGGCTGCGATCCTACTCCTCGTTTTTCTGTAAATGAAGAGTTCAAGAGCAAAACAGATGTGCGTTTTGAAAAATTTGAGGTTTTTTTTCCTTTTTGTTAGCATTTTCTACAGATATTAGCAATGACAATAATGGATTTTATTAGGAAGGGATGAAATTTTGATAGCAGTAACAAAAATGTGAAAATATTAATATAATTGTGAAAATAATAAACCACAAGCTTCCATTGACTTTTTCAAATGGCACACATCTGTTTTTGCAAATGATATTAGCAATGACAATAATGGATTTTATCAGGAAGGGATGAAACACTTTAAATATAAAATCTCTAATCACTAATATATTATAGCACTTTAGAATGAATACCAGGTTTATTACTAAGTCCCTTAAAATCCTGGTTTAACTTTAAGCTAACTGGAAGTTGTATGAAACGTGATGATATTATGGGAAGTCTTTTTCATGTGATCTGAAGCATTACTTTCTTTAGTTAAAATTAAAAACTCACTTTAATGAATCAATTCATTCATATTCCAGTTTTAAAAGAGACTTTGTGCAATTATATGTTAAATCCGTGTTGAAGTTTGAGAATCTCCCTTTTCGAGACATGAAGTTTATTCTGTTGCACTTTATCCTTCAAATAAATGATTGATTTTAATAACTGTACTGTGGTATTTTCAAAATGTTCACAGCACTTGAGGAGATTTGTTATATTATAATGAATTGAATCTTTACATTCTCAACATCAGACACAATGTTTTTTTTGTTACTGTGTTCATTTTCAGTAAAGTACCTCTTTGAATCAACATAAAACACTGTAAAGAAAAAGAAGGCAGAGTGATTTTATTTATTAAAGGTCAATATTATTTTATGGAATATAAAAGAATACAAAAGACTACTGAATAGAAACAAAAAACAAATTTGAATCGACGTTTGAAAATGACACCATCACCACAGAACAGAGGCGTGCACACATCCTGCTAACTCATCCTGAGGCCAGGTAAACACACACAGGATTTGACTATTGTGGAAATACTTCATTTGGAAAAAAATATATATATATAATTTTTTGCTGTCATAAAAGGGAGATATCGGACAGAAAAACTAGAGGAACCCTGTCACCAGAAAGGTACGTTTGTCTTCAGTGAATATGACTGATCACTGCAGGAGTGAGGTTCTACAGACCTGGTTTAGTCCTGGTTTAGATCTTTATTTAGTCCTGGTTTAGATATTGATTTAGTCCTGGTTTAGATCTTGATTTAGTCCTGGTTTAGATATTGATTTAGTCCTGGTTTAGATCTTTAGTCCTGGTTTAGATTTAGTCCTGGTTTAGATCTTGATTTAGTCCTGGTTTAGATCTTGATTTAGTCCTGGTTTAGATCTTGATTGACAGGGATAGTCATTTTTCTGGTTGAGATATCTCTCCTTTCACATTGCATTTCCTTTCAAGAAGAGCTCCAGAGATTATTTATTAGCATTTTAATATTCAACTATTACTGATTAGTTAATGATAAACTTATTATTTCTGGAAAGGCACATTTTAAAAACACTAACTAATACTAAAAAATTCTTGAGTGCCAATTATTCCCCCATAGTCAAAATCAGGAGTGCCCGAAGTGGGGCCAAAGTCTAATTTGGCACAATGAGAGGTGCTTAGATTTGTAAGAAGCATTGATTTTGATTCAGTTTTGCACTGAAAAGACAGTGAGGTGATGACCATACCAGTCTATCCCACTAAAAGCACAATAATTCAAGGCAATCAAATTAAAAATATATTTGCAGACAAAATTTTATATGATAAAAATGTGCAAGATTGGCCCGTCTAACAGAATGGCACAATTTATTTATTAGAAACTATTTCAGACTATTCTCGTTTTGTGGAAATTGTGTCTTGTTCCTTGACTATTGTTCAGTGAGGATCAGTTGCTGTGGTCTGACTTTTAATATTAGAAACAAGTGCTTATCTCTTGAATCACTGTTATAACCAACAAAGATTGTACCAAAGCTGACATATTTTTGTTTGCTGTGAATGTTTCAGATGCAGTTCTCGAATAACTCTTCTCTGAACTCGTGCGTCAGTGAACGCAGCCACGCCGTCTTCTCCTCCTGGCTTCTCTTCTACCTTCTCGTGTTCCCCGTTTTCATTTTCGTCATTTACTTCGGCTACAAAAAATGGCAGAAACACCGGGCTAACATCAGCCACTCGGACATCTTCACTTTCCACATGGTTGTCATGGAGCTGTTAAATCTCGCAGGTTCTTGTGTGTATTTCGCCGGTTTCATGTTGCAACTGAGCAAAGAGCTGAACATCGGACTAAACCTCAAACACTTGGCGTCAGTCGGCGAGATGTCCTTCCACTGCCTCACCTGTGTGGAGCGCTACCTGGCCGTGGTTCATCCAATCACATACTTGCGTTTGAGGAACAGGGGCGGAGTCACGATCAGGAACATTAGCGTCGGCTGCGCTTGGTTATTTAGCGCCACGGGGTTGATTTACGCGATGACGGTCAACGAAAGCATCACGAACCCCCTGATTTTCGGTTTTGCCGTCGCCATTTTCTCCATCGTCCTGGTTTTCTTTTGTAGCGTCTCTGTTCTCTGCGTTCTGATTCGTCCAGGGCCGGGAGACGGGGGCTCGGACAGGAAGAGGGTTGACCAATCGAAGCGGGCGGCTGCGTACACCATACTGGCCATCCTGGGAGCTTTGTTACTGAGAATGGCGGCCCTTGGATTTTACTACGTGGCGTCATTTCTGTTTGATATCGAAATTTGCGTTGTGGTTTTGTGTACTTACTGGTTTGCCATGCCCAGCAGTCTGGTGCTTCCTCTGCTGTTTCTGCACAGAGAAGGCATAATACCACACCACAGGAATTCCCATAGCAGATCAGAACATTAAAAAGGCTATAATACGCTATGTTTTCTGATCTGTTATAATGTATCTTCATCAAAAATACCCAGAGTTGTGTTTTATTTCATTCACACATGTTTAACACACAAACTCTGTATATTTCTGCATATTTAGGCTGAGTTCTTCTCGCAAACAAACAAAAAAAAACCCAAAACAACCCACTTCACTTTTTTTAAGATGGATAATTTCAGCCATGGACTTGCCGTACCCCTTTTTTATTATTATTATTATACATCCAAATGCTCTGTTCCATTTTGTGATGTCATGAAGTGGTAGTTTTCAAGTTTAGAGCGACTTTTTACCCTTAATTCAGTAGAGTTGGGCGATTCCAGAGCTCAAATCGTCCAAATGGTTCTAGAGAAGGTGGAACTTCCTGTATAACCACATGACATCACATTTCTGTTTGAGAGAAGAACTATTTGTGTGTTTTTTTTATGTTAAACGTGTGTGAATGAAAAAAAAAAAAATACAACTCCAGGTATGTTTGTAATGAGGAAACATAATAGATAATATGGACGCTTTAAATTTTAGTCGAATGATTTTAGTTACGATAAAACTGATTTTTCCCCAAACTTCTACAGTATATCACACGTTCTATACTTGAAATTAACCAAAAAATTGTGTTTGTGTATAAATAGACCAAATAAAATCACTCAAATCTGCCCAGTTGTGGTTTTTGTGTGTTTTTTTTTCCACTGGAGGAACAGGTACAAGTACACAACTGCTTTGAATGTGAGGCGGCTGCAGTTCACGCTGAATTTGAATCGAAATAAACAGAGATGAGTCAGGACAAGTGTGGAACATCATGTCCTAGTTTTTTTTTTCTAATTAGGGGCATCAAAGTGAGGGGCAAAGGGCAGTTGTTTTTTTTTAACCAGTTCCCAATGCAAAAAAAGGGCCTCTCGAAGTCTTTAAAGAGGGACTATTTTACGTCTCTGGGGTATTAGATTAGCACGTTTCCTTTTACTGTACTGAAAATACTATATTCACCAAATTAAACGCCAAATTCTTATTTTTGTCTCCTCCTAACCCATGAAACTACCACACATCGCATCAGGTTTGTCAAGCTACAGTTTTGCATCATGTTTGGTGAAATAGGCTTGTGGGCGGAGCCTCGTACAGAACCTCACAGCTAAATATAAGGAGCGTTTTCAATACGTCTTAAGGTTGTTTTTTCGTCACAAACAGACCTGGAGTTGCGTTTTGTTTCATGTTTAACGCACAAACCTGCTTATTTAGGCTGAGTCCTTCTCTCAAACTGAAAAACTGTTCCACCTTGTGATGTCATCATGTGGTAATACAGGAAGTGAACTCCAAACACCTTCACTAGAATCATTTGGAATTGCCAGTCTCAATTGAACTTAAAAAAAAAAAAAAAGTAAAAGCAGCTGTTAACTTGAAAACTACCACTTCATGACATCACAAGGTGGAACGGCGCATTTTGAGCTAACAGACTAATAATTAAGGATTACTCAAACATATAGGAATGAAACAAAACACAACTCCGGGTCTGTTTTGAGGAGGTTACAGCTTTATTACATGACTTAAAACACACACGAATCCGTTTTGTGCAATATTTAAAACTTTAAAACTCGCAAAGGACCAGTCTGTATATGTCCTGACTTTGGGCTCTGTGATTGAAAAGGAGTTTATTTGTTTATCTGGGCGTCTCAGTTTGCAGGAGCATACATAGCGCGTCGGAAAATGTATGGCTATGCAAACCATCACCAGTATATCGGCCTTATCCACCGACGCCGCAGGAGAGCGAGCAGCAGACCACCGCCTCTTCACAGGTACAGAAAACTACTTTTAAATCACTTTTTGTTTTCGGTACATATCATTTTCGTCAGTTGTCTAGAAATAATCCTTTGCTGGGCACTGCTAAAGATGCGTCGGGTAATTTTTCCGGTGGAGGCTCCGTCAAACGCTTTTCTCCATGGTGATGTTGTTGTTTTGTCTGGAATGTTTCGCACTATGGCATTAAACTTTTTATCTTCATGGAGACCAAACCAGTAAAAGGTCAAATCTGTAAAGAGGCGACCCCGTTCACAGTCAGAATGCCTGTTTTGCTTGGTATTTTTGAGCTTTAAAACCATCTGTAATTAAATAAATGCAAAGTAGAGCTGTGTAACGTCACACTGTGGGACATTCTAAACAGAGCATTGACGTATCCATAGAAACAAGCAGGTGACAAACCCTCCGCCGGAAAAGTTACACAGTGCACCTTCACCTTTAACAGAATCACCGCTCATTAAAAAGGGAAGTTTATTTGGGAACAATGTGAACATTTTAAAATCATTTGTGTTTTTTTCATTTCTTTGCAAATATGCGCTCTGCAGTATGAGTAGCACCACAATGAAGTACACTTTATATTTTTAATTTTTAACCATCATCTTTAAAGGGATTAGGTTCTCTAAAGTGGACCGTGCTGCAACTTACACGAAGTAAGCTACGAGTAAATGTATGTGTGAAGATTTTGGTGAAAATAATAGACAGTTTAGTGAAGATTAAGCATCTCCAACAAGTTCTAATTTCTCTGCAGGCGATTGTTCTGCTCATAAGATCATCTCAGCGTAACATTTGAAACGAAAGCCCAACTCTTCTCCACGGCATTTAAAGGTTGTATAGAGGATTTTCCAAGGAAAGAGGCGCACAGCGACCGTTTGTGCCTTTTCAAATGCTGCACATGCATGAACCCAGCCCCCCTCTCCGACAGAACCACCTACTGTTTATGTA